>JAWNNX010000464.1:80000-264354 GCA_035044505.1 Zaprionus lineosus | reverse complement strand
GCTGTGAGAAGTGTAACTTTCAAGGAAACTGTGTATCACCAATTTCTAATGAAGCGCAATCATCTTCGACAAAATGCGAATGTTTTGGCTGGTATACAGGATCAACGTGTCAGTTAAATCTTAAGATGCTCCTAATATGCCTAATTGTCATCGGTGCTGTGTTTATTTTGGTTCTCATCTGCATGCTAACCATTTGTACTAGACGCAAAATACCAGATAGATCAGCAACGCGTAGACCAATATTTGTAACAGCTGCCAATTATCATTCGGGCATGTTGACAGTTCCTTCAAAGAGTGAATACAGCATGGAGAAGCATGCCATCCTAGTCGACTCAAATAGCGAGCGAAGCCAAATTTCCGACCAGCTTCAGTATAAGGTATATAAGAAATTTAATCTAAAATTTAAGTTTCTAAAATTACTTGTATGGTTTTTTAAATAGGACTCTTTTGAAGTGCTCCCAAAGGAACACAATAAGAAATGCAAAGCTTCTTCTATTTATAAATTTAAAAATAATCGAGAATGGAAAATGAAGGATGATAATGTTTGCAAGGAAACGACTAAAAATGAACGAGTCGAGGTTCTCTCAAGTCATCACAACAATGTTAATACTGTTGGAGCGGAGCAGTCAGATCGATCCCTGACGGTTATGATTCCTCGAGCAAAATATTTTTATCCTACAGTACTACCACATGCTCAGCTAATACGTCCCCAAATTTCAGTAGAGAAAAATAATATACTGCTTAAGGAGGCTACAGAAAATCATACACCTTCAAATTACGGTGCCTTAGTTTCTGCTGGCTTTGAAGTTTCGGCAGTTGTCAGTGCAAGATCAAATGACACTATTGACACAGCAGTCCGGTTGCAGACGAGTGGAAAGGCAAAAAGTAGGGGCGAGTAAGTATTTGCAAAAAATTTCCTTTTATCTATTTAAGCCTTGTACCTTGCAGCGAAATACCATCAATGAGCTCATGGATGAGCAATAATCAGTTAAATGTGCTGTAAGTAGTTCAGATTAGTTAGACTTTTGCTAATACTTGAACACTCGTTTTCAAGTTTTAAGGTTGACGTTAAGATTTTAATTATAAACTGAATTTACAATAGAATTTGTTCAATTGGTCACTTAAGTTCTTGCGGAAATAATCTCCTATTTATATGCTAATCTTTCTTAGTATTATTTAGATTATTACACAAATTAATATGATACATTTTGATATTAAACAGTAAAATAAATTATTTTAAGTTTATTAAAAGTTATTTAAATTTTTGCCACAGTGGTGACAAGCTAATATATAATTATTGGAAGATTAAGTATATGCTAATTTGCTGATTCCCACTACTAAACTAGTAAGGCCAGAACGGATGTTGCTGGATTTGGAAGTTGTTTCCCGCTGGTCTTGATTTTAAAAACAGAAAACGTAAGGGAATGATGTTCTTTAAGCCAAGCAAAATAAATATAGCTTGAATATATAAGTACAGTAATAGTTAGTTACTTGGAAACGAAAATACTTTAAGTTATAAAAATATAGCAAATGTGCCATAATTTGGACAGTATGAAGTTACTGTAAATTTATTTATTTATTTATTTTTTATTTATTTATTTAAATTTAAACTGATTATTAAGTTTTTTGTTATTTTTTTATAGAATATAATTATAAAAATCATTGGTGTAATTGGATCATATATGTATTGGTTAATTTTTTAGGTCCGCTGATGTACGTTCTTTCGATGAGACAACAGTTCGAGCCATTACCAAGTCAATGAATATATTTAATGGGCAGGATCAAAGTAACCACAATGAGGTGAAGTGCTGAGATATAGAAACTCGAAAAGAAAACTATATCTTTTTTTTTTTTTTTTTTTTCTTAATTGAAGGAACCTACTATCATTACTGAACGCGATATGGACTCAACATTTTTGTTACCACACTCACATCTCTATAAACCAGAAAAGGTATTCAATATAATTCTAATATAATATTTAGTAAGCTACAACAAGGTTTCTTTTTGTTTTCAGCTTGAAAGCGAATTATCAGGATTTGACTCCATTTAAAAGATGCTGATCAATAAACAATTGATAACAATTTGATAAAGTCGTTAAATATATGATGACTGCAGTAACGTTATTTAATTAAAAGTGTAAACGTAGCCTACTGATCAGTTAGTCATAGTTATACTTATTTAGACTACGCATTTAAAAAGCTTCGTGTACAAAGCATTTTCAACGCATTTATAGTAAATATAAATATATATATATTTTGTTAAATCTAAATTTTGTGCCAGAAAGTTTAATTTCTATAAGAACAAGTACACTAATAAATATAGGTTTTGTATTAAAAGTAAAAGCGATGTATAATCTGATTATATTTATAGAATATACTTGTAAGAAATTAAACTTTCTGGCACAAAATTTAGATTTAACAAAATATATATATATTTATATTTACTATAAATGCGTTGAAAATGCTTTGTACACGAAGCTTTTTAAATGCGTAGTCTAAATAAGTATAACTGAATGACTAACTGATCAGTAGGCTACGTTTACACTTTTAATTAAATAACGTTACTGCAGTCATCATATATTTAACGACTTTATCAAATTGTTATCAATTGTTTATTGATCAGCATCTTTTAAATGGAGTCAAATCCTGATAATTCGCTTTCAAGCTGAAAACAAAAAGAAACCTTGTTGTAGCTTACTAAATATTATATTAGAATTATATTTAATACCTTTTCTGGTTTATAGAGATGTGAGTGTGGTAACAAAAATGTTGAGTCCATATCGCGTTCAGTAATGATAGTAGGTTCCTTCAATTAAGAAAAAAAAAAAAAAAAAAAGATATAGTTTTCTTTTCGAGTTTCTATATCTCAGCACTTCACCTCATTGTGGTTACTTTGATCCTGCCCATTAAATATATTCATTGACTTGGTAATGGCTCGAACTGTTGTCTCATCGAAAGAACGTACATCAGCGGACCTAAAAAATTAACCAATACATATATGATCCAATTACACCAATGATTTTTATAATTATATTCTATAAAAAAATAACAAAAAACTTAATAATCAGTTTAAATTTAAATAAATAAATAAAAAATAAATAAATAAATAAATTTACAGTAACTTCATACTGTCCAAATTATGGCACATTTGCTATATTTTTATAACTTAAAGTATTTTCGTTTCCAAGTAACTAACTATTACTGTACTTATATATTCAAGCTATATTTATTTTGCTTGGCTTAAAGAACATCATTCCCTTACGTTTTCTGTTTTTAAAATCAAGACCAGCGGGAAACAACTTCCAAATCCAGCAACATCCGTTCTGGCCTTACTAGTTTAGTAGTGGGAATCAGCAAATTAGCATATACTTAATCTTCCAATAATTATATATTAGCTTGTCACCACTGTGGCAAAAATTTAAATAACTTTTAATAAACTTAAAATAATTTATTTTACTGTTTAATATCAAAATGTATCATATTAATTTGTGTAATAATCTAAATAATACTAAGAAAGATTAGCATATAAATAGGAGATTATTTCCGCAAGAACTTAAGTGACCAATTGAACAAATTCTATTGTAAATTCAGTTTATAAATAAAATCTTAACGTCAACCTTAAAACTTGAAAACGAGTGTTCAAGTATTAGCAAAAGTCTAACTAATCTGAACTACTTACAGCACATTTAACTGATTATTGCTCATCCATGAGCTCATTGATGGTATTTCGCTGCAAGGTACAAGGCTTAAATAGATAAAAGGAAATTTTTTGCAAATACTTACTCGCCCCTACTTTTTGCCTTTCCACTCGTCTGCAACCGGACTGCTGTGTCAATAGTGTCATTTGATCTTGCACTGACAACTGCCGAAACTTCAAAGCCAGCAGAAACTAAGGCACCGTAATTTGAAGGTGTATGATTTTCTGTAGCCTCCTTAAGCAGTATATTATTTTTCTCTACTGAAATTTGGGGACGTATTAGCTGAGCATGTGGTAGTACTGTAGGATAAAAATATTTTGCTCGAGGAATCATAACCGTCAGGGATCGATCTGACTGCTCCGCTCCAACAGTATTAACATTGTTGTGATGACTTGAGAGAACCTCGACTCGTTCATTTTTAGTCGTTTCCTTGCAAACATTATCATCCTTCATTTTCCATTCTCGATTATTTTTAAATTTATAAATAGAAGAAGCTTTGCATTTCTTATTGTGTTCCTTTGGGAGCACTTCAAAAGAGTCCTATTTAAAAAACCATACAAGTAATTTTAGAAACTTAAATTTTAGATTAAATTTCTTATATACCTTATACTGAAGCTGGTCGGAAATTTGGCTTCGCTCGCTATTTGAGTCGACTAGGATGGCATGCTTCTCCATGCTGTATTCACTCTTTGAAGGAACTGTCAACATGCCCGAATGATAATTGGCAGCTGTTACAAATATTGGTCTACGCGTTGCTGATCTATCTGGTATTTTGCGTCTAGTACAAATGGTTAGCATGCAGATGAGAACCAAAATAAACACAGCACCGATGACAATTAGGCATATTAGGAGCATCTTAAGATTTAACTGACACGTTGATCCTGTATACCAGCCAAAACATTCGCATTTTGTCGAAGATGATTGCGCTTCATTAGAAATTGGTGATACACAGTTTCCTTGAAAGTTACACTTCTCACAGCCAATTAGGTGGCCCAAGCAATGACGCCCTGAATATGCTGGATTCTCAGATGTGTCTACGAAGCCATCACGGCAACCACATGCATAGCTTCCCTCCAAGTTATAACATTGCGCATTAGATGAGCAGTCATTAAAATTGTCGTAGTCGCATTCGTTAAAATCTACAAAAAAAAAAAAAATACATAAAGTTTGGAGAATTAAAAAATACTAGAAAGGTCTTACCACGAACTTTTAAGAAGTTAGTACCCTCTTTAGATGTAAGCAGTTCGGTACCACCAATGCTGTAGTTACTCTGACGTAGGTACTTCTTGAAAACAGTTTCTAACCGTTTTTTCCCACTGTTTTCGGACAACTGAAATTAAAAATTCGAATTAAATAATTTAATAATTTGTAAGTAACGACTTAATGTGCAACTATTACCTGTAACAAAAAGTATCCAACTAACGCTTTACTACTACTTGGCTTAATATCATTTAATAGAACACCATAGTATTGATCGCGAAAATCAGATTGCATTATCATTCGATCAATCGCATCTAACATTATTGTGCTTAGATGTCGGTATTCATTTGATGAATTATTGTTATACTTTTCGCTAAACTGCAATATGTAGCTACCCACTTTGTGTGCGAGTAACTCTACTTCGAAGGTGTATATGGCTATTATTCCGAACGGCGAAAATGCATTATTATTATTTTAGAATATAAATTAGTGTATAATTATAGGTTAAGATCAAAGAAAGACTTACGTTTACAAGGGCGATCTGGAAACATGCGTGCGAACCCAAAACGGCACTCACAACTATTTTTATGGCCCAAAACTATAGTACATATTTCGTTCTTGTTCGATCTACATGCTGGGTTACAACTTGCCTGATCTGACAAATTGTAGTTGTTATTCTTTGAGTAACGTGTTTTAGAAGGTGCCGCTATCAATACCCCGCCCAACAATATGCTGTTTGAGCTAAATGACGGTACAATTTCTTCACCTCGGATGGATACATCGAAAAATATATTTGAATCGTAGTCCAGGGGATTTGTGAAATTTAACTTCTCTTTTTCTTGAACTTCTTTAGTAGTTGTCGTATTAGGCATAACTCTTTCTTCTTTTATAGATTCAGGGTCCACAAATGGCTCACCTTTTCTATTGCTTTTATCAGAATCGACATCCGTTGTCTTCACCTGCTTCACATCTATCAATTGATGCTGGTCAAAAAAGGTATTGGTTTTGATTTTGTTTTCGGCCTTTATTTTTTTCTTTGTGTCTCCATTTATCAAAGGGTGTTGGTCAGCAGTGATGGTACTTTTTGCCTTAGTATTAGTGTGCTTTAAGGGACGCTGCTCAATAGAAGTCGGTGTTAATGCATACGACTTTAAATGTAAGCGATGAATGTGACTTATTTTCGAGGCATTTGGTGTAGTATCTGTTTTTATGGGATTCGGCAAGTTCTTGTGTGTTACTGAAGCCCTTGTAAAGCTTATTGATCGGATAGAAGTCGAACTCGGCGCCATAGTCTCAGCAACAACGTTTTGCATTTCCGTTAAGGTGGAAATTATACCAGTTCTTCTAATTTTGTCATTCAGTGAATTATTTATATGGTTACTCGATTCTATAGATACTAGTGTCTCTGAAGACTCCAGCAAATGCAATGTACTTTCTGTCTCATATTGAGGGATTTTCGTCTCATTTCTATTTTTCAAAACATTGTATGCTTGAAATGAAGACTCTGGGCTTAAATCATTATATGTTGATCTTAAATAATTTTTATTATTATTATTTTGTGATTTTATTGAAGATTCTTGCCAGTATATGGATGTGGGTGTAGATGCTGGTGTGGATGCGTGTGTAGGTTCTGCTGGAGAGTCAACTGTGAAAATAAGTGTAGGGGCTGTTGCAAGTGTTGGCATGAGTGACGCTGATCGTAAATGAGTTGGCGTGCTTTTAATTAGTAAAATTTCAGATCCTTTTGCTTTAATGATTGTTGAGCTGTTTTGTATTTTATACCTACGGGTGATTACTGAAGATTGTTGTTTGCTTAAGTCTAATATTTGTTCAGCAGTCGTTGCTTCTGAGTTTTCATAAATTATTCTTGAATCTAAATTTAATTGACCTTCGAGATTCGGTGTTCTTGTCGACGTTGGTAATTTAGGAAAGGATTTAACGAATATCACAGACTTATTTTCGGTTGATACTAAAGTTCGGTTGCTTATACCATCCATAGCTGCTACCAGGGCTTTTGTTGGATTCAAACTTTGTAAATCCACGGAAACTATTTTGCTATCGCCATTTGAATGATTGAAAGTGATAGTTTTATTTTTTGTCCTTAAATGACTTAACAGTAAGGGCGTCCTCGGAGTTGCGATTGATTTAGTGGTATGAAATGAGCCATTTTCTTGTATAGAGGCAGTTGCTTTTAGTTGAATAAAATCAGATAAAGGCTCCGGCCGCAGCTTAAATTGTTCTCCACTAGACAGAAAAAGTTTCTTGCTAATATTTTTATTTTCTTCAGCTAGCTGATTTGTGTTATTTAAGTTTTGTTTCCTAAAAGGATGGCCTAATGACATTGGTTTGAAATTTTGATGATGAGGAGCTGTCCACACTGTGACAATTGCTTGGTCACTAGTTAACTGATCGAACGACTCATCGTTTAAGTTATTCAAAACATTTGATACAGCTTTGAGAACTTGAGAATGATTTAATTCTTTTTGTACATTATTATTGGAGATTAGGGTGGTGTATTCCGGCATTTGATCAAAAAACTCATGGTCTTCATTAGGTTTATTCACTGGTTCATTTGGTTGACGTATGTTATGGGACACAGGCCGATGTTTTTTTACCTTTGATTCTGTTTGAGTAAAGCTAGGTGTCACTCTGCTTGAATTGTGTGACTGGCTTTTTTGAAAGATGTTACTTTTATTTCTGTTAGCGGAAACAGCATGAACAGCATCTAATAAATTAAACTGATTTAAATTTGAATTGTTAAATGGAAAACTGTACTGTTGGAATTTCGAAATGTTGTGACTGGGCGGTAAACTTGTAATTTGAAGTCGATGCATCGTCGACTTAACGTCTAACGTTCTAAATTTGTTTTGATTGCGTTGCTTTAAAGAGTTTGGAGGATATAGGTTAGAATCCTGTACTTCAGTAGGATCAAAGTCTATAGGAGTATTATGTGTTGTCAAACGTACCTCCACGTTTGCCTTATTAGCTGGTATTTTAATCAATGGCATAGGTGGGGGAGCTACGTATCCATGTATACCAGTCGCAAAGGGATAGCTTTCACCATCCTTCTTGAATGTTATCGGCGGCACATTCATGTTCACGTTGTGGCTTAGCACATCCGTCTTAAGGTTAACTTGCTGGTGTGCAAAAAATGTCAATGGGGAGGTAACCGTTAAGGGTATTTGTTTTACATAAGTGCTATCTAGCATATATCGTGTGATTTGAGGAAGCGTTGTGCTAAATATTTGAGGTATTTGCTTGATTTCTATTATTTCATTATTGTTAAGCCCTGAGTTAAAATGTGCAAGTGGCACATCATTCGATTGACTATTGTAATTTTGATTAATGTGCAAGCTTTGTAGTCGATGCAATTGGACTACTGGAGACGGAAGCAGTTGAGGTGTTGGTGATACCGAAATAAATTTTGGATATTGTTTTAGGTTCTGCTTGGGTGGCTTCAGAATATTGTCGTACTCCCCATTAGATAGTTTATATGGGAACTGGTTCTGATTTAAAGTCATATAATAACGCTCCTGGTCGTACGTAGACGAAACTTCCAATGGTATAAAGCGTGGTGGAGTAAGTGACACCTGAATTTGAGGGGGATTCCATATCTTCTTTTTAAATGGCTTCATGTCATAAGCATTTGAAGATTTATTAACCGGCTTAATAAAGGGCAAAGAGCTATGTACATTTGAAAAGGGATAGTTTGGTCGTTGTTGCTGTTCACCTCCGATAAGCCCACTAGGGGTGCCGATTATAACATCTGCATTCGCATTAATAACTTCTCCCGGCCGTATGGAAATACCGTTGTTAAGCACTGAGTTTCGATAATGCAAGTGACTTTTTGAAGTATGTGAGTGCTCATGAAAATGCGATGGCTTATGTTTTTGAGCATGCTGCAGTGCCAAAGCTGCTGTAAGATTTGTACCAGAATAGCCCATTTCAGAAGGCTGGACATGCAAGCTATGTGCTGCAAGATAAGGGCTTGATTTATTTTTGATAACTAAGTACGAGTTATCAATAATTTCGGCTAGAGTTTTTGAAGGCCGCACCGATGTCGCTTTTTGTAGAGGTATATAAAGAGGTCCGTCGTTTAAATGGCTTGTGAATGATGGTTGGTTCGCCGTTTGGTTAGGCTTAAAAGTGCTTTGAGGTTGTGTGTTCTTAGTTTGCTGGCCTTCAATATTTTTTTTAAGAAGACCTGCCATTACATTAAGCACTGGTCGCAAACGTTGAAAATTCAGAGATCCAATAATTTGCTCCATAGTTATCGATGTTACGGATGCTGGCTGCTTTGACGGCTTGATATACACATCTTTATGTTCAGACTCCTCAGAGACAATCTCATCTTCGAATGAAGCAAACTTGCTTTGATTAGTTTTTGTCATTTCTTTTACTAAATTAACTCGTGTTGAGCTTGGCCTTATTGTGTTTTCAGTACTTGAAGATTGACTGAAGTTGACTAATTGTTTTGAATGTCCCCAAACTGAGAGATCAGTGTTTCGTTTGAGGCCATCTTCTGATAGTATTAGACTGTTTTCACTTCCGTATGTTTGTAAAGGATATTTAGTATTATGTTCTTTTGGAAAATTAACTGCTGTTATTCTTATAGTTTCACCACCCAGTAAGGTGGCTAAGGTTACAAGCACTTTTCGATTATTCTTGCCTTTTTTTTGCATAAGTTCAATACGAAACAGGGATAATAATTCTGGCTGTAATAGAGAACTAGGTACAATATTGGTAATAACATTTTTAATCACTTGTGTTGGAATTTTGGGTAATCCACTGCTTTCCACCGATATGGGAGATTGATTGTTTAAATTAGACATAAGATCTAGCGTAATAGTTTTTAAGAGTGTCTTGGTTGCAAAAATTTGAACATTTTCGTTTAAGTTCGTTTCACTGCTGACCTTCAAATATTCACCGGATATCAGGTCTGTTGAATTATATAAATGTGCAACAGAATAGCGCTTATTGTTTCCCCGAGCTGGAATCGATTCAGTAACGACAACCTGGGTTAAAGTATTCTCCTCTAATTCAATTAGTGCTGAGTTGCGGTCATTTAAAACAGTACTGGTAATAGTAAATGGACTATAGTATGTGTTTGTATCATGTATGGGCGTTGCTTCTTCTGACGGTTGTAGAAATGATAGGTAATCCTCTGGTCCAGTTAAAGTGTTTAATACAACATAGCTCGAATTCAAGACAAAGTCATTGTTGCTCAACGTGTTATAGTAGTGATATGTTGTTGGAAACACACCGACAGCTAGCTCAGGTGTCTAAAATGTACTTCTTGTTATTATAAATTATTTGATAATATGTCAATAATCATACTAACACTGGAAAGAGTTACATCCAGAGGAGCCTGTGTAGGAGCCCTTAAAAAGTTTCGTTCCTCGGTATGACGGTTTGAAACAACCTTCTCCATACTCTCCACCGTCGTATTACCGTTTTTCATGTATGTTGTATGATATGTGTAGGTCGTCATGCAAGTCTTTGTTATAAATTGGTTGTTGTTCAATGAAATGGTGAAGCTCTTGTAAAAAAACAGATGTTTTAAAAATGGTTATGTATTAAATAACAGTAAAAGCGTAAAGGATATATTCACCTGTTTAAATGTCGGTAGAGCCAGTATCATATGATTTTTAAGTGTGCTCGGTGCAAGTGTAATTGGCTTTTGGCTATCATTTTTTGCAGAAACATTGGAATACTTTTGTGATGTTATTAACAGTTTATCGCTATGCCTAACCTTATCACTGGCAATTATAAGCTCTACACCATTAGACATTATATGAGTCGCTAGGTTAAATCTAGCCTCTGCCAAGCTCCTCTCCGACGCACTGTCCCCCGTACTCATCCCAACCGAGGTAAGTGTATGGAGAGACTTAATTGGGTCATTTGTCTCTGTAGATTCATTTTCTATTTGTGTTTTACCTTGATTAACATCTGTGTTTTTGTACCCTATGTCAATATTGAAAATTTTATTCTTTTTGCAAATTAGGTACTTGAAAAATATAAATGAATTGACAATTTCCGTGATTTTTTTTTCAATCTTTATAGAATCGAATTCATTTCAAATGACTTCAATAAACAATTCTTTCCAATAATTATAATATACATTATCTTACACATTTTATATTATCTATTTTTCTTTGAGCACTTTAAATTGATTGAATGCATTAAAAGAATGTTAGCTGTGCAAAAGTATCTATCACATCATATCCAAAACAAAATATTCTTAACCTTAAAATCGATCATATCATGTCTGCCCGTCCGTAAATACCAAAGACTCAGAATATCATTGTGGAAGGTAAATGCAAATGCAAAATTATTAAAAAAAAATTCTTAATTTTATTGTGATAGTTTAGATATTTGAGACTCGTGCTATTCTCAATTCAACTAAAGTTAATGTCTCTAATTACTTCTTCCTGCTTCTCTTACTTCTTCTTACTTCTCATATTCACAATCTTTTGGATTGTTTGTAAGGTAGTTGTTTTGATGATTGTTCATACTTCTTATGCGTTAAGGGCTGAGATATATGCCACATGTATAAGCTACCTAACTGCTTGCAAATATGTACAACAATTCATCTTCCACTCGCCTTTTTTTATGATTTCAGCAGAAAATCTGACAATTTTATTATTGTGAAAACGAAACATTTAAATAAAAATGATTTGCATGGTGCATTTGTGTGCTCTTTAGGTAACGGAGGTAAATATCATCAATACTTATGAATGCTCTGCTTTTAGTGACTTACTTCTATTACTTCCATATTTGAGCGATAAAAAATACAGTTAAATGAATAAATAATTGTTAAAGTTGTTCTTTACATGAAAAACAGATTTGTGTATGGAGTAGAAGTCAAAAGTGTAAAAAAAGAAGCCACGCGGGAAAGACTCAATTAAATGTATACTCATATATTATGTTTGTGTTCGATGTTTATTTTTATTTATTAAGAGAGATATGACTGAAATTAATAAACTTTAATATACTAGTATATAACATAAATTTTTAAAAAAACGTTTTTAAACTTATTTACACAGGTTTGTGTTGCATAGCATTTTATATTAAAGTTAATCAGTATTTTACAATCCAATTAGCTTATTTAATATGATTTTATAAATGTATTTAACAAAATTGGTATAAAATATATTTGAATTATATCATTTACATATAATATAAGTATTATAGAACAATAAAGTTTAAAGTTAGGTGTAGAATTGGGTTAAGAATGTGAAATGTGTCTGGAGGGAAATTATGATCAACCCGTTGAGCCCCTCCGCAGCATGTGCACTATTTACTTGATCCCATCAGCTGAACTTGGAAATCAATGAATTTGTGTGCGTACCTTAAGAACGGAAATGTTGTTCAAAATGAAAAAAAACTTAGAGACTTACAGGACAACGGGATGTGTAAGTTTTCTTTTTGTTATTATTGTATATAAAGTAAGTCACAAACAAAAGAAGAAACTGTACATCAATAGGAAAGATGTGTCCAACTTTTCTGAATTGCATGTTAAGCGAATTAATCGATGTGATTGCGATAGTGAGAATTAACAGGTTTTGATGGGATTTAACGTGAATTGACGGGAATTGCCTGGTACTAGCTTTGTGTAACGTTCAGTGTTACGGGCATAGTTCGTGTGATTACCCGGGTAAAAGTGGACATTGACTGTATTTCGTGATGATTATCATGGACACGCTCCACTATATATGTGTACGTTCGCGTAAATATTTCTTTGATAGTTGTGGTTAGTTTCAATAGCTCGGTAGCTGTTTGAAATTTTAATTTGGGTAGATCCTTAGCAGAGGATATTTCAGAGGGCCTTAGAGATTTTCCAAATCTGACTGGCACCAATGTGGAAATTAAATGAATGTTTGTTACTTCTGGCCTTGAAAGCGTTGTAGATATTGGTAAGCAATCTTTCATACGTCTATAAGTGTAGTGAATTGATTGTTCCTTAGGTGTTGGAGTTATCTTAATTAGATCTGTTTGGTTCCCGTGTGGAATTAAACATTTGTACACTGCAACACGTGGACTCTTTGGCTGCTTGGACTGTGCCAGAGTGTTAAAATTGTTCGTGTATTCACTTATATTGTTGCTGTTGACTAGTAAAAAAGGAATCACAGGAGTATGATCCTTAAAAGGTCTACGCTTAACGAGTACTTTTCGCCGTCGCGGCATTACAGAAAAATTTGTGGCTTCACGTTTTTTTTTAAGACTGCATCCCTTGGCGTTTGTTATATATTTTTGGTAACTTTGGGAAAATGGTACATTCATATTACTATTTGTGACCTGTAACTGAAGTGGGGACAACTTAGGCAGGTCGTTTATACTAAAAAAGAGGGAGTTTTAAAAGAATTAGAAGAATTTATTGTGGTCAGTGTTGGCTGCTTGGCTTGTTTTGTGGCTTTTGCGTACCATACACCAACATCACCGATTATGCTTTCCAAGGAAGCAGTATGAGCTGTGCTTTTACAGTCTTTAATGCCATTGCTATTACTATCAAAAGCAGATTTCAATGAATTATTGTGGACTTGATCTAGTTCTTTTTTCAAATCTTGCTGGTCGGGTGCTAAATAAATTTGAAACAATTCGCTACCATCAAATTCATAAATGTCGTCGGGGTCGCGAAGTACACGAGTTTGTAGTATTCGTTCATATGCTTGTCTTTTTTGTAGGCTAGCTGAATGATCATAGCTATTGTAGACTGTGGATAATATTGTACTAAACTCTCCAGGTCTGCGTCCTGACACATACAGTGTTATCACACTGCTGTCTTCCACTGATTGTGGTACTTTTTGTTTCATCTTCTTGTGCGACTTGCCGCCAGATTTTCTTGATTTTTTACGACTGGTGTTCCCGATTGGATCATTTGTTGGTGTAATGATTTCATCAATCGCATCAATAACATCAAGTTCACTCTCAAATCGCGACGAATCATCTAACTCTTGCAAATTTTCACTCAAAAATATTTGCGGCGACGTCGTATGAGATACCTGAGGAATCAGCTGTTGCTGCTGCTGTTGTTGCTGTTGCTGCATAAGCAACTGTTGAAGGAGAAGGCTATTTACCTGTGCCACCTGACCGGCAGCAGGTTGATTTTGTAATATTGTTGGGGTGTTTACAATTGTGTCAACACTGTACTCCGTGGCTGTAATTGTCTGAGCGGTGGTGTCGAAGACTGTTGTTAAAATTTTTTTGCCTTGAAACGTGATGGGCAATACTGTGGATTTGCCATCATATATGGTGGTTACATATGTAGAGGTATGAGTACTGTACTCCGTAACTGGTACAGCCGCTACCGAAGTTTCCAGCGGTAACCCTACGCCAGAGCCCGTACCTTGTGCTTGACCAAGGGCACCTAGGAGTGGGTTTGACGGTAAATTGATGTTACCCAGCAGTAGCTGCGACAATAGGATGTTTGCTAAGGGTGCATTGGCTGAAATTTGTGGCTGCACTGTAGAAACAACATTTTCAACTGAGTAGACCGTTGATGGCAGTACATGTGAGAAAGAGGTCTTTCTTCCACGAATAGTGGTTGGAGTAAAGGTAATGGTAGTTGTCGGCGTATCGTGCAGCAAATACCTTGTAAGCTCTGTAGCACCCGCCGCATTTATACTAGATTCCTCACGCACAAGAAATAACGACGATTGACCATTGTTACCCAAGACCTGAGTGTATTGATATGGTTCTAATACCTCGAGACTTGTTTTACCAGTAATTATGTTTTTGTATTCCGTTACTTGACCGTTTACTACGGGCACTGTGACTGCAGCAGGTATCAGGTGCGTAACTGTGATTGCACTGCCCAAGCCGGATGATGAGACATCCGCACTGTAATCATTACGATTCCTACCGCGTATGGAGCCACGTCCTCTTGTTCCACCATTTGAATTTCCATTTCTAGATCGGGGTGTACTTGAGCCGCGTAGACCATTAATATCCACGTTATTATTATTACTGAGGTTTAGATTCGTATAATTCTTCAAGCGTCGGCTATTTGAAGTACTAGTAGTTGAACCAGATGTTGTGCGTCTCATGATCGGTTGCTGTCTTCGAAAATTTGATGAAGAGCCTCCACTTGCTCCATGTCTTGAAATACTTTTACTATTAGAATCTTTGTCTCGAAGGGTGAACTGTGCACGTGACGTTATCGGTCTCGTTGGACGTATAGGTCGATGACTACCAGAGGTACTAGAAGTTGTTAATTCAGTTTGCTGCTTATTAACTGGTGACTGAAATCTCGAACTAAATCGTGAACCAGCCTTTGTACGTATCAACATACTCGGCGTTGTTTCTTCCTCATCTTCACTTCTCTGATTCTTAGGCTCTTCCTTAATAGTAGAGGTTTTTGGACGACGAAATCTAAACCGACTCCTGTTCAGTGTATCTGCTTGTCTACGGCTTCGTGTTAATGTTCTAAAATTGACCGGTCTTTTGTTGGATCGTCTGCGTCGACTCGTACTCTTTTGAATATTATCGGTATCGTCCAATTCGTCATCATCATCATCATCGTCATCATCATCATCATCATAATCAGAATCATTATTGCCATCGTTTTCATTCTGCTTTAATTTGGTGACTGTAATTGTTTCATCTCTAGAAGGTTGATTTTGAAACAAGCCACGTGGTGGAAAAAGATTGTTTTGTGGCCTAGAGCGCGCTTGTACACTGCTTATTGGAGGTCGTTGAAAACTACGTGGTCGTGGCTTCACGGTTGTGGTAGTTGTTGTTGTTGTTGTTGTTGCAGGCGTACCTTTAGATCGAGCTAATAATGTATTCCTTCTAGGCAAAGCAGTCGCTGAATTTGCTGTATTAGCACGAGGAACAGGAGTAAATCCACTCGGCCGGTTTAATGGCCGACGAAAACGTAACAAAGGATTTTGATTACGTCTTGAGTTTTCATTAGTTTTCTCGCCTTCATCGCCTATTTGTGACTGATCCTCTGTAGAGCTTTCCTCTTCAGTATCGACGATTTGGGATTGATTAACAGATGGAGTCGCTAAATGTGATTGCCCTAAAGAGAAAGTTGGCTTGATACGTTGTGATGCAGCGCGATATATTGGACTACTGGATGGACGATAGGATGCATTTAAACTTAGTCGCCTTGAACTCGATATCTGCGCAGGTCTTGTCGAAGTAAGCCGATTTTTGGATGAAAGGCTGATTCCCGATGGATTGCTACTACTGCCTAGCTGAATGTTTCCAAAGCTGCTCGATGACTTAATAGGACGGCCAAAGAGACGGCGCGACGTAGTAGTCGCAGTAGCTTCATTGGAATTAATGGGTGCATTTGACAAAGGTCCTCTTCGCGATGAACTATATCTTCCTACTGACTTGAGGGCCGGAGTTGCTGTTATAGTTGGCGTTATATCAGATCGGGTTATAATTGTGGCACTGCTGGGAAGCAACGTTTTCTGCTTTGGAGCAAATGACGGACGATTACGTGAGGCGAATGGTCTAATTACTGGTGCAAAAGTTCGCTTCTTTGTCTGTAACGATTGACGAGCACTATTATTTTCATTATCATCGGCAGGTGATTTGTCAAATGGTTCACTTGGATTGGGATCGGTTTCATGTGCATCACTGTTTATGCTACCTTCAACTATGGCCGTTTGCAAATTGACAGTTTCGCTAGTCATAACAAAATCAGAACTAATAGAGGTAGGGGATATCGTTGCCGTTTCTGTAACATCTTTTTCGAACAGAAAACTTGATGTACTCTCAATAATTTGTGCATAACGATTATCAATAATGGTTCCAATTACCTTAGACTGAAAAAGTGTAGTTGTGCTATTCCCAATGCGTGTACCTTCTATTAGTCGAACTAGCCCCGTCTTATACTGCCTTGACTCAGAGTCCTGACCAAATACTTTTGTATCAACCACTAAGCTTGACTTCTTAGTCTCATCAATAAGTAAGGTGGAAGTACTGCTTGTTACCTCTACGGTACTGCCTTCATCATTAATTGTTGCTTGAACTTTTGTAGTGAAATACAGCGTACTTACACCGTCAGCATCAATAATATGTTTGTAGTCATAAAATACCAAGTCGGACTTGTCGTTTATGGATTTTATAATATCAGTGGACGCCAATACTGTAAAAGACATCATTTCTGTAGTTACTGTGGGAATGATCTCAGGCGGTGTTACCACGTTTGTAATGGTTTCGAAACGGGAATCCGTTACAGTTTTATTGGCTTCATAAGAGGTTGTGTAGTACGTAAAGGTAGTGTAGTAAGTTGTTAGTTCCATCAGCTTGGTCGCATTGGTATGGTCAATACTATTTGAATTAAGGGATATGTGTGAGGATGGCAGTTCGCTTGTAGTTTTCAAGTCACTCGCAATACTCTCTTTGTTAACACTTGAACTTTGTATAGAATTCTTTGAGTCCCTTTCTGAATCAAAGCTAGATGTACCTGCACTTGCAATTCGGTTTGTTGGTTCAATTACATTCGATATAGTTTCTTCCCTGCTAATAGTAGTGATGTCTCCATCCTTCGCCAGTTTAGTCCAGTATGTAAATGTGGTAAAATACGTGATCGGCAGGCTGGCATCCTCATGGCTGATAGTTTTCGTTGGCTGTAGTGATTCCGTAGCAATATTAGTAATAGTTTCCAGACGACTTACCACGTTGGTACTGTCAGATATATACATCGTCGTATAAAAAGTGAACGTAGTAAAACTAGTTTGAAGAAGGAATGTTGCTGATGGTAAAATCTCTTCATTATTGCTCTCAGAACTAACTTGATCATCTATAATGTCTCTTATTTTACCCACAGCTTGTTGATCCCCATTTGAGCTGCTCGAACGAACATCAGTAATCAATGTAACACGATCTTCTACGGAGCTACTTATTACAGGCTTTTCATAAGGCACTGTTACGGAAGGTGAAACAGATATAGGAGTAGGCGTTATTTGGCCAATATCGTAACTTTCATCCTTTAAGGTGTTCTGCTCACTCACGTAATTTGTAAATACTTCTGTTCGCGACATTATTTCTGTTTCATTCTCAGCAAAAATTGTTGTATAATAAGTGTAGGTAGTGAAAAATGTTTTTGTGTATTTACTATCGTCAATAAAGGTGGTCGTTTGAATGCTTGAATCATTTATCTCAGCAGAATTTAAAATTTTTGCGTTGGCATGTAGTAAGCTTTCAAGATCTTTGGGTATTAAATACTTCGATTGGGGAGCTGAAGTTATAGATGAAGGGGCCAACTTAATAGAAAGACTATCAACTTGCGAAACGGATATTTCATTACTTCCCTTCGTAGTGCTAATACCAGTCGAATCAGAATCTTCTTCAGAAGTGGTCAGAGTTGAAGTTATGACATTGGTTACTATCTCAGTGTGGCTAGACACAATGTTAGATTGATCTTGGTAGAATGTTGTTAAATATGTATAGGTTGTATACAAAGTTTTGTAAATTAGGTCGATTTCATCGGAACTATTATCGTTTTCGTAGTAATCACTTTCAGTTTCAACATCAGTCTCGTTTCTATTGTCTGATTCTGTTACATAATAGTCATCAGTTGTAGAAGTATCTTCGCTTAAAGTTGTTTCTGTCAATCCCATATCCACTTCTAGCATTTGTGATGAATCCATTGTGGTCATATTTGAACGTTGCGTCGTTTCAAAATTGGTTTTCAAGGACTCTAACGAATTATCACCAATTGCAATATCTATTGGCTTTTCCAATTGTGGTAAATTAATAACCTGCGTTGCCTGGATACAATAGTATTTGGTCGTCTCTGTTATATCATATGTCGAGTAGATATTTGTTTCTATTGTTGAATCAGGCTCATTTTTGTCATCCTGCGATGTATGCGTACTAAGAATTGTGACCATTTTTGGCAATTGTGTAAGAAAGACTTGTGATCTTACTTGATCACAGTTTTTAGAACTATTATTATTTTCATTTAATTCTTTATCATTATCTGTAGATTGTGAAAGTGGTTCTTCAGTTCCTTCCGATGTAAAGTCATTTTTCTGCAGCAGTGAAATTAGCTCACCGTGCGTGGTCAATAGTAATTCATCAGCGGATGTCGTCTCTTCTAATTCATTGTCAGAGCGAACTGTACTCGAATTTAAAATATTGGTTGAAGATGCAGATAAAAAGGTAGTAGTTGGGGTTGTTTGTTCCACAAAGTTAGCAAATGGGTCATCATCACCGAATATAGTAGTTGCTCCACCATGGATTGTAATTTTGGTTGATTCAGTTACGTGCATACTTGTTAAAAGAGATGGCTCTTCTAAAGTACTTGTGGTTTCTTTAAAAACAGAAGGCGAGACATCCGCTTGAACTTTGGCTTTTGACAAAGAAGCGTAAATTTGCAGTATTTCTTCATTAGTTGGCAATGAAAACATAGGTTGACTTTGACTCGAAATGACCTGTTCATTGAGATCTTGAGATAAATGAGTATTATGATCAATTGTTTTTGTTACAGCTACTACATTTTCAGACAATAAAGAGGAGGTAACTACAGAAGTAACATTATTTTCAGTCGATATTTTAATGGTCGAAAATTCAGTTCCTGCTGCGATACTGCTGTCATCCATTGAAATCGTTGGCTCAATAAGTGTGCTTAGAGTTGGAAGTGATGGGTAAATGTCACTGGTTCTTAACGTTGCCATACCTATTATTGAGGTTACATGTCCAAAATTAACGTTGGGCTCAGCAGTGCTCGGCGAGAAAACAATTACGCTATCACCCACAAGTGTTGTGAACTCAGCAAATCCATAGTACGTTACTGTTGACAAAAGTCTTTTTGGCACAGGGAAAACTTGTGCTTTATGACTCAATTGTTCAGAGTGTTTTTCTTTAAATGGACGTTGCGGGTAAAGTTTAGCAGAGCGCCCGTCCTCAAAATCAAATTGTTGATTTTCTGATAAATTGAAATTACTTAAAGATTCAATAGCATCGTTATTTTTTTCAAATGTTTGGTATCCACTTGGTTCAAAGTGATTCTTCACTGTGAACGTTGGTAGATCACCAATCGGTAAAACTTTCTGAGCAACTAAAGTTCGAGCATTTCCTTCTAAATGCCCTGATAGACTCAGCAACTTTATGCTAGACATATCATTTTCCCATTTCACTGTGCTTTTTGATGTAGCTGGTGCAGTCCTCGAAGATGAGCTCTCACTTTTTATTTGAAGAAAATCAGTGTTCCCCACGAATTCATCCTGAGCGGATATGTGAGCATTTAGAGGCAGGGATACGGCATTTAAACTATCGTCAACGTCACGCCAATCAGGAGCTTCCGCGTTAAGTAAATCGTTGTGATTTTGAAAAACAGAGCGTGTATACAACTGAGTGCTGTCACCAACCCAACTAGTGACCACAGAAGGTGCAACAGCACCATTCTGAAAGAGAACCCGTGAGCTTTTTTTTATGTACTGAGCATATACCCGACCGTTATTCAACGTTGTACCCACAACCTGTGTTGCATATTGCGTCGTGACACCATCCTGTATAAAAGTTCGTGCTGTTGTAGTTAACAAACCAACTTCTGGACGAACAGATAGGTATCGTCCGTGATTCTCTCCTATACGTCCCGCATCATGGTTGTTTACAAATAGCACCGTTGTTAAATCTTATGAAAAATGTAGAAGAAGAATACAAAGACGCACACATGCGAAAGATAGCAAAAAGGAGTGAAAAGAAAAGAGATAAGTACACACAGACAGACAGACCGACAAGCAAACAGACATTCCATAGATATTTTAGAGATTAACATAATTAGAGGATGAGACATAACAACATGGAATATTAATAAGTACACATATAGTACAAGTATATATACATTATAATTTAGACATTAATAAATAAAGTGAAGTTGTAAGCATTTATCAACAAGTCCAGAATGTACAGCATAGAGAGTTGGTGATATCATTAACATAAAAAGAAATTAAAAAATGAAAAGAAATTGCAAAAAGTGTAAGTAAGGAAAATAAACAATATTTTTGAAAATTTTTAAATTATATACATCTTGTTTTGTGTTTTTGAACCCTTTTAAAGGACTCAAGGTAAAAAACGCATCAATTCGGAACATCATTTCTATATATAGTTATATCGTAATCACAACGATTAAATCAAAAACATTTCTGTGGTATCCGGAAACCTTTATTTATATGAAAACTTTATATACAAATATACTAATGCAGATTACTTTTGTTTCATCATAGTTACTTCACTTACCATCCACATCCAACCCATGTAATGCTGGTGTTGGCTTCAAAATGTAAGGCTCATCTGAAAAAATGTTAATTTTCGTTTAATGACTTCAAGCAGACTACTTGAAATTATTATTAAATGTCAATTTAAAATATTAATCTCTAGCAAGCTTGACACCTTTATATTCAAATAATAAAATTATTATCGGCCCTGCCCAATTTATGACATGACTGGGGAAGGTACTTATTGGTTGATAGATAGATTTTTGATTTTTTGGAAAGGAACACAAGCGATATTTCGGGAATGCTTAAAATAATTTTAGATGAACTGCCATTAAAAATGCTGTAAGTGAAGTTTTGTGTGTAACCGCACATTAATTTGAAAATATCAAAAAGTAATACTTTAGACCAAGTTAGCTTGCTTTGAAGATATTACTTAATTTAACTAAGAAAGACTTCAAAATATCTAAAGTTTAACATAATAAACCTTGATCAAATCTTATGTATGTTATTTATCAGAAATGTGAATTACAGCGGAGTGTTTGACAAGTCTTTACCTATAAATCCTATATAAATTTCATAACGAAGCCTGCAGTTGAAAACATTTCATGTTTCTTATTTAAATGAAGCCTAAAGTTAGGAATCAATACAAAAAAAGTTTTAAAGAAAAAATAAAAATGTGTCCATTAACCGGTGAAAATTACAAGTTAATAGTTAAGATAAATAACATTTACAGTAGTCTCACCCATTTATTGCTTACTTCAAGTAAGCAAACATGCTAAGATGAAATATGGAATTTATTAAAATAGATCTTTAACAGTGATCATGTATATTTCAAAGAAAGGAGCTTATTTCATCCCCAACGACTGACCTAAATTTTTATGCTTAACACATTTCTTCAAAAGTTCGGGCTTTTATTTGGTTTTCTATACTATTTACCAAAAATAGTACAAGTGTTGTTTGAATATATAACAGTTATGCTTGAATAAAAGATGAAGACTACGTGTTAGTGGATGGAGGAGACGTTAGTATCGCTTTTAGATTGCATTGTGAAAGCTGTTTTTTAGCAGTGAATTTAATTCTTCTTTGCAAAGCTGTCTAAGGCGCTTACAATGCTCTCATTGCCATATACTTTTATATAAATATATGAATGGCGTCGAGTTCGGAGTAAGCTATCTATTTAATATCCGTTAACTGATTGAGGTGATCGTCTTAATAGCAATTTGAATCTATTAACGAAAGACCTCTTTTCATAGATAATTCAATCTCATCGTTCACTTAATATACCGTTCACCTACATTCAAATAAATATATGTATGTTACTTGTTTTGATACATTATATATTACAGAGTACAACTTATGTAACATCCTTATTCAATAAGATTACTGCACATTTTCCAGAATTAAAAGAAGTTAAAGTTCCTCCTCTGCTAAGTTTCTTATTGAATTTTTTTGTACTACTTATAATAATGCTACGTGAATTTCATAGCATAGCTCGTAGCTAACCAGCCTTAAAAGAAAACTTTTAGATTTTCGAACATCCATGAAACTTGTCAGCCAGCTTTCTCTTCCCTCAAAACTTATTTATTGTTAAGTGATCGTTGAAACGTTGTAGGTAGCTACGTTGTTATATGTCAAGCATATTCAAAAGCATTTTGAAGATATTTTTTGATTACTGCATAACAATCGCTAACTTAATCATTGTTTTAAGCATATATTAACGCTTTTTCTATTAAAGGCAAGAAAAATAAATGCATTGTTATGCCATAATACGGACCATATAGGAAAAGGGAAAATCAGTATTTAAGCTAGTTATATTTAATTTGTTTTTAAATACTTACCGATTGTTTGTGTAATTCCAAAAGATAAGGTGTTTATTATAGTGATAAGTAGTACCCAATTATTTAGGTTCTTGTAAAGTAAAAGTTTAAACGACATTTTTCTTGTAATACTGAAACGTCCGCATTTAGGTTTCACTTGTTGAAGATTCTGCAAACTTGTGCAGGCGTTATGCATAGTTCGGGTGTATGTCTTTGCTAAACGGAGTAGCTTTTAGTATTTAAACGTTTGCACAGTGTTACACAGCTTGCACATTTGCCAAGAAAAAGTATACATTTACGTGGTTTATAGATAACTTAACTTTTTGCACACGAACTAAAAAAACACTTTTAACATTTAATGTAATTACAGATTAGTTTTCTGAGTTTAATGCAAAGGTTCAAATACTAGTATGTTGTACCTGTAATAATAAGTTTGAATATTACATATTAATTTGAAATCAAATATTTGTTAGGCTGTATACTTTAAATTATATCAGCTTATTGAATTGTCCCCATTATGTGATTTATTTTGCTATAGTAAATAGGCTAACGTTTTACTTTAGTTTAAGCTAATAAGTATGATACTTAATTTATATTGCACAAACGTATGCCTACGCATACATAAATATAGGCAATAGTCATATTTATATGCATGTATATATATATTTATACATATGCATATACATTTATATATATATATTTTATATATATATATATATATATATATATATATGGCATCTTTTATCCTTAATGTTTCTCGCTTAAAATTTTTTGCATTTATCGTGATGTCAAAAATCGCTTGAAGAAAGTGTACATAACATCACGGTGATTTTATGCACACGCACACACAAAAGCACTACATGGTATATGGCACAAGAGATCAGGTATACATTCAAACATACTCATAAATATGTAAACGCATACTCAACTGTTTTGCGAAGACCGAACATTTCATGCAGACGAAAGCAACAGAACTAATCATGGTAAGCTAAAAGTTAGTGATCTTGCTGCCGAAACAACATAATGTTGTCGGCTCTCAGGTCTCTCGTTGCCGTATCTGCGCATCGAGCGCTTGCGCACATTTCTGTATCTACGCTGTTAAAGCAGTTAAGCTGGTTTAGGTAAACTAAACAGACACAAGACTAAAGCCAGCATCCAGTTCGGCAACGTTTGTTGTTGGGAAAGCAGGAACTGTAGATGGCAATCTGTAAATGTCAGTATTGCTTTGCTGGCTTAAACTTAAGTTTACCGTCATTGGTTCAAACTCACCACGTTTTCGCTTATGAACTCAACACGTATTTCGCTGACTTCCACAAACACACACTAATGCATAAAACAGATCAATTTATATTCTGGTTTTTTATATATAAATATGTATATATTTTTGAAAATACAAATTCAATTGTATACTGAATACTAAGTATCATATATTTTTTAGCAAACGTTGTTTAATTTTCGTAGTGTCTCGAATTTTCATCAAATTGATAGATCGATTTGAACAATGGTACTTGTTTTCCATTTTCATTTAAAATCTTAATTAATAAATAAGTACAAATTTCAGGTGCACAAGGTAACCATTACGTCAATTTCAAACTATGTGTAAAAACATCATTTCATAAAAGAGATGTCATTAGACAAAATATAATCAAATAAGTAGTTCAGTTTGATGAAAACTACAATTTAAAAAAATACATATATTTCCCTATAAATAATGTACTCAAACTAAAATACAAAGGTTA
Organism: Zaprionus lineosus; assembly: GCA_035044505.1. Classification (NCBI taxonomy): domain Eukaryota; kingdom Metazoa; phylum Arthropoda; class Insecta; order Diptera; family Drosophilidae; genus Zaprionus; species Zaprionus lineosus. The sequence goes on along the minus strand of JAWNNX010000464.1, from coordinate 239,720 downwards.
TAAACAAAATTAATAACACTTCATATTAATTTAAAATGTATATTATTAAGGATCAAAAATTTGTAACATCTCTATGTAATACTTATTTCAATAGTCATAATTCGGAGGAATTAGTGTAATATTAGTATAAAAACTTTCAATATTTAATTCATCATAGCAACGTTTTTATTATGTGGTTTTTGTATGAGGTAGTACTAAGTGAACTTGTATTCCTTATAACCAGAAAGCATTGATTACCTATACATGATTAATAATTTTAAGATAGCTAGGTAAGCTTATTTTTTGGTATATATTTTAAGTATTCTAAACATTTCAAGATATACGAAACATTGTGGCACTTAGAGTATAACTTAATAATTTACAGCTAAATTTACTAAGTACATTTACAAATGTTTATATTGACTAACTCTATATGTACACCCAAGCAACAGCTACTTATATAATTAAATAATTTTTTTTGAACGTAAGATATTACAATTTTAACTTAAATAAATTCAACTATGTACATATGCAGATGTACATTGGGTAAAAAACCTACCCGTTCTTTAAACTTATCTGCGCTGTGTTGCTGTTAAATGTAAATCGGAAACGCTTGTTGGCAGGGTTCTCTGGTCCAAGCCATAGTCGGACGTATCAAAAAAGCCAGGAAAAACAGAGTGTTGAACATCAATGTTTTGTTCGGCACTTAGATTTACATAAGTTGGATGGACAACACTTTGTGGACCTGATGGTTCGTGCAGCTCGGATACTTCTGTTATAGGGGGCCAGCTTTCAAAAGAATTTACATTATATTCCAAGCGCATAAACTTTCTCGTCGAAATTCTATGATTTTGTTCTCGTCGAACTTGATATCGTTCAAATATCAAGTATTCGATTACAACGTATTCCAAAAGTGTATGTGTTATAAATGCTGCTATACCATATACTAGCATTATATACCGAAATTTCATTTCTGGTGGCATTATTAATTGAAAGAAATTAGCGACCGATTCATTAGAATAAACAACTAGATAAACAACGATACAAACATTTATGAACATGGTTAAGCATAGTGGCCAATTTGACCATATTGGTTTTCGATAGGGTGCTCCTTTTGAAAACACAAATGCCAATATTATATACTGAAAACTAGATATAGCAAACATTGTATAATTTTCGTAGCAACCCAAATGGTCTTCTTCAATTTGTTGGAACGGTTTGAACCACGATTGTTGGTGAAGCTGAACCCATCCTTAAAAATGATATTCATCAGAAACATATTTATAATTATGTATAACTTAAATACTTACCCAAAACTTGGAAAAGTACTACAAACGACAGATGTATCAAAAGCGATGCCAAAGGTGTTGGAGATATTAACGAGCTGAGTGGCACCTGTTTAGCTAATTGGCCATCGTAGGCATCTGTTTTGCCGAAAAAAAATGCAAATATTGATATCATCCCAAGATCAATATATAGATATTGTTTGTCCGTTAGATTTGAATCAATTGAATATAAGATCATAACGGATACAAACTGTACTAACGAATAGGCAGCCATATACTTAAAAATACCAAATGATGTTACCAAAGCAGCCCGACCTTCCTTGATTACTTTAGGCACAGCTGCGATTGTTGGCTTACGAGAAGTAAAAGGTGATGCTATAGAGGATTCCGTTTCACTCAGAGATATGCCAGTATGGGCAACTTTTAATGCTCCACAATCATTGGCACCATCACCGCACATGGCAACATAATAGTCCAGACTCTGTAACTCCATGATTAAAGACTGTTTTTGTTCTGGTGACATGCGTGCATAGATTGCACCACGTGTTAAAATTATTTCCATTTGATGCGGAAAATGATCTCGTAAAATTTGCCATGTTTTTCCATCCATGGCAAAAATATAATGCCGACGCCAGTTATCTTCATTAGATTTAGCTGAAGGAACTGTAATGCCTTGCTCATAATCAGTATGAGTCCATGTATCAACTGTTTTCATACTTGTTAAACTATTGCTGTTAGGGAGTACACTCGATGCAATGCTTGAACCATTTATTGGTGAATTGTTTGATTGTAACAATTCCATGTTGAGAGCAAGATCAGTTGTACATGTTGCATTAATATTGTTAAGGTCAGTTGAACACATTTTAGTACCCAATTCAAGAGTGTATTGAAGCTCATATAGCTCTATTTGGTTATCAACTGCTTTTTCAAAACCATCTACAGGTAAAGCATGCACTGTAACTACCGCCTGATTATGACTTACAATTCCACAATCACGAGCTACACTCATTGCAGTTAATATATTATCACCAGTGACCATAATTGTACGAATATTAGCTGTATTAAGTGCATCTATAACTAATGTAGTGTCCGGCTTAAGACGATTTTCAAGTATAACAAAGCCAAGGAAATTTAAATCATGTTCAACTTCTTCTCGCGAAATTCGTTGCACCTTTGTATAGTTCACTTTAGGATTAAGAGTTTTGTGAGCCATTGCGATAATACGAAAACCTTTTTTAGCATATATTGAAAGTTGTCGCGTATAGTCATCCGGTAGGCTCTCAGGTTTGCAAAGCTGCTGCAACATTTCTGGAGAGCCTTTACAATAGACACTAAAACCTTGACTGCTAAGACATCGCGTGATAACTGCCATTCGTTGCAGATTTGATGTAAATGGAAACTCCCGAACTATACCATGATCCAAATTTGTTTTTGACCTTGATAGTCCCACGTTAGTCAGTAGATCATCTACAGAAGATTGGCGCTGCAGTGCTGAACTTTGCTCATTGGATTGACTCGTATGTATATCAAATTGGTTTGGTTGTCTTAAAATAGTTGGATAGATTAAGCCATACTTCTCTTTCTCTGGAATAGTATTCACATCTTCAAGTGTCCAGCCAGTTGACTCAAACATTTTTAGATCTAACGGATCTCCCATCATAACTCCATTCATCATTGTAATCGAATGACATGTAACCATTCCAAAAAGGAAGTTATCGTATGGCAAACGTTTTACATCTTTCAATGGTATTTGGAATTGGTTAGTTGATGACTTCGGTACAACACCCCACATATCAAGACCGTCCTCAGTGAGAGTTCCAGTCTAAAAAAGTTGTTGTTTCATTGTTTATTTAATGTATATCTTAGTGACTACTTACCTTGTCAAAGCAACAACAATTAATACTACCAGCTACATTTATAGATCTTGGAGATATACAAAATATGTTGTTTGCTTTTAAACGTTTTTGTGCATAAAATCGACCCACAGTCATAGCTGCTGGTAAAGCTGGCGGTACAACAATTGTTATAAGATCTAGTGACTCAACCACAATTTTAACGGCGTCTGTTCCTCGTAAAATCTAATTATAAATGAATAATATTGCATTAATAAATCATAACCAGTTACTTATATTTTAATTATATTATAAAGCTATATCTTCCAGATCTTTAGTTACGCTTACTTTTATAATTAAAAAAACCGTTTCTCCGTTAAACACTGTGGAGACAAGTTATTAAATTACAATAAAAGTATTTTACATGTACAAAGAAAAAAAATACTTAACAACTACTCTTCGTTTCTACCGTGTACTACTACTTTCCAAAATATCGATAATTACCTTTGTCACCAGTGTGTATATAAAGCCAAGGCATGCAATTATTGCTAAAAACTGAATAAACTTGTAGGAATCTTGTTCAAATTTGTAATCTACAGGAGGCGGATAGAGAATCGACCTTATAAGACCACCTTTTGCAGTTATGTTGCCAGTGTTTATAACAAAAGCAAGCACTTTTTTTGATCCAATATATCGCGTTTGGATCACTTTTGTTCCGCAAAAGAGTGTGTGTCTTGCATGCTCTTTTTTATCAAAGATAACATCGCGCTTAGCCGGTAATGGCGTTTTTGTAACAGGAATGCTTTCTCCGGTGAGCATAGATTCATCAAGTATGCAGTTACCGGATAATAGAACTGCATCGCATTGCATTATACAGCCAGTTGAAGGTATTTCAATAATATCACCGGGCACTAGGTTTTTAGTTGGTACCTCCAAAGATATTCCTTTTGAATTAACCACCCATGCGGTACCAGTATTTAACACAGTTTCTTGGAGAGCATCTTGGTTCTAAAATATAAAAAATTCTGTTCATTAATACAACATTAAGTAAATGTTAAAATAAACATACTTTTTTTGTTTGTATGATCGACATTAATATACCAAATATTGACATTAAAAGAATTACGCAAGCATAGTAGTAATAATTATAGGTGAACCAAAGAACCACAGAGAAAAGTTGAAAAACATAAAAAGGGTTGAGAACTTCCAAAAATAGTAGAGTTTTGACATCTCTCAATGGTACGGTTATCTCATTTTCACCAAAAACTATTCGTCGTGATAATTGCTCCTGCAATGTAAGGCCACGTTGCTGATGAAAGTATGAGCAGGATACATTTACATCTAGTCCATTGATTTTGTTAAAGCTATTTATACTGGTATCCCATGCATAAATTAATTGCTTACAACGGAAAACCCTTAATGTTCGGCAGCCTAAAAATGAAAATAGATAAATATGTTACATAAATCGATATATACATATATATATATACATATATATATATATATATATATATCACTTACTTTTAAAAACAGCCGATGAGAAATGAACGGAGGGTTGCAGTTTGCTTTCATCAATGCTCTCTCCAGTCATATTTTGCTCAAGCAGTGATCTAAAAACAAAACTATTTAAATGCAAGTCATAAAATAAATATTAATTACACACCGTAGCTGATGGACACCAAGGAGTTGAACTGGTTTAACGTGATAAAGTTTGTGATTTCCATTATAATCTTCTTCAACAAGCACATGTTCTGCCTCTACGAGAGGACACGCTTGGCATGTGGCAATTAAATACCAATGACGCCACCAATGCAAAACCAGACGTAACAAGCCGCCAGAAAGACAAATAAGTATCCAACATAAGATGAATCGCAAATAGGAGCGCCGATAGCCCGTTACCTTCATTTGGTCTGGTTGATCTTGATTCAAAATTCCATCGCATGATGCTGTAAAAATATTTGTTGAAGTAAAATATATATGCATGTAAATAAATGAATATTTATCCTTTTTTAAATTCAAGTTTGCCCATCCATTACATGACAACATTTATTCTTATTTACACCGTTCACCAGGTTGTATTGTAAGTATTTTATTTCATACCTCTCAATACTTCGCTGTTCATCATCAGTATAGCTTACAAAATTGTTATATTTTCAGGATGGTCTGCAATATGCCACAACATTTAAAATTTATTTTAGAATTTTCGTACGTAGTTGACGACTTTTCAATTAAATTTATTCATCCATTGCCAAGAACCTACACACATATGTATATCTGCATATTAATATAGTACCAATAAATCAAAAATATAAACTCTGTTATAATAGTCTATCATCCTTTAACAAAATTTAAATAAAGCTAATATTCTATCCTCAATCTAAATTTATAATATTTAAAAACATTTAAAAAAAAAAACACAATTTATATTACGCACACGTCTTATTAACATATATATTTGTACGCTAAGTGGTCGTACATACATGTATATGTTCGAAAAAAATATTAAAAATTTTTCTTTGCACGCACGAATAAATTTAATATACAGTTATTTATGTCGGCTAGAGCGTTAAAGATAATAGTTAACAACGTTTTTAAGCGGATTGGTGTTAGGCAATCCAATTAAATAAATGAAGTCAAAAAATAATCAGAGTAAGCAACGCGACATTTTTTTTTAAGTATGACAATACATATGTACGTAGATAAAATTGGATTGATAAGAAACAACGTGCAGCTCCACACTCTACTTTTCTGTCTCTCTCTCTTTTTTTACACACACACTCGCACACACATCAAAGACAATATAGTTTCATATCGCTTACATACGAACATTACCGAACACTAATTCATACACACACAAAGGAACAAAGATCGCAGATCATGCAAGTATTCAAGTGTAAATAAATATGTATGTATATTTGTACTATACATATATAATTTGTCGATGTGTGTATAATTATGATGAATACAATTGTCAAGTAACGCCTTAATCATGGCATTGGTAATGCTTATTATTAACTTGTTCTCACACACACATACTTAAAGTGTATATTTATACGAAAAAAAAATAAGTATAATTTTAATGCCTTTATTTAAAAAATATATATACATATATTTAATAACTTAAATATGTGTTTACTAATATATTATTCAATAATTTTTATTTGTAAACAGCATTCTTTTAAAAATTATTTGCTGCTTACATCTTTTATAATTATATATTCTCCACATATATCACACAGGTTCTCTAATATCTGAACCTTATAAAAAAAATGTTTATATTCCAACGATCCATAACAAATAGCTAAGCGATGAAATATGTACATGGATAAAGAAAATGTAAAAATATGGTGCTATCCCTTAGCTCTATCAAGCTGAAACATACACATAGTTGAAATTACTTCAAGCCAATAAGTTCATTCCGAATCGATATTATTTAAAAATAATATTATAACCACAATTTCACGTGTATAAATGTCCGCAATTGCCATAATCGTTCAAAACCTCAAAATAAGTTAGAAATTTAAAATATTTTGGACATTTTTATATTACGGTATATATTATAATATATTATAGTTAAAATAAATTTATATTTTATTTAAAAAAAACCTAGAGTTGAGGCATTACATTGCTATCTTCAATAAAAAGTTAAATATAAATATGTATTTTCTATGCATGAATATATTATATTCAAATTGAAAACACACAAAATTCACTTCCACCACCAAATTAATAATAGTTTATTATTAAAAAATCAGATTTCACTAAATCAAAAAATGAAACCTTAACCCTAATCGAAATGTAAAGTAAGCTCAAAGCGGACATAGCCGACAATGGGAATGACTGAGCACTGTGACTGCGAATAGACAATGTTAACAGTTTTACAGAGTTACCAATTTCTAAGAAAATACAATGTTTTATACGACAATAATGTTATTAATTGCATTGTGGCGGAGATATGCGTAATTATACATTGTACAATTAATTGTATTTTACATTTTCTCCAAATTGTTTTAATCAATTCTCATATAAAAGAGTTTACTCAAAACGATTTGTTGTCAAGAAGATTAAAATATATTACAGGCATATATTAAATATATAATTTATATATGAGATAAAAGTGTGTAAATCTTATTTTTCTGATATTAATTTTATATTTTAATATCATATGTAAATATAAAAAGTTTAATATATTAAAATGTAACTAAGTTCAAGTTTATACTGAGAACGCCAATCAAATATTTTAAAAAACTTTTTTTTTTGATTAAATATTTTATGTTAATCTGTTTTTGATCGAAATATAGTATCTAAAAAATTGATGATAGGCTATATTAATAGTCAGCGTGTTTTGTAGAAATGACCATTTTATGTTATACATGTAAGATGTATTGTAAATCAACAACTTATTATTTTTAAACATTTAAGGAAGATAAATTGATCATTTCTACAAAACACGCTGATCTTATTTTATCTATATTTTTTATTAAATTATTATATATTATGTAATTATTATTAAATAATACTACTTGCTACCTACCTACCTACTACCTGCTTCTGTACATATGTTAAACTTTGAAGCTTGTATAAATAGAAATACTCAACAACAAATATTACTTACCCTTAACAAGCAACTCAGAATCTTGACGAATGTGATCATCGTGCTCCAGAGAAATGCTCTCGGCAACTGACATAATTATATTTTTGGCATCATTTTCATGAATATGTCGTGAAAGAAGTTTTGGAGTAGATTTTATTGGCGTATTGGAACTACTTTGAATTGTTTTATTATTATTTTCCATTTTGGTCGCTATGACGGTATCTGACGTGAGTACTGGCGAGGTGAGTAACGAATCCCCGATATCAAGTGGCTGTGTCGGTGAGTGCCACCAGTTCAGTTTAAGAAGATTGTTTTTAGTAGCAATACGTGGAAAATGAAGCAATATCTCAGGTTTCTCTTCAGTTGAATTGCTATCAAAAAGCGGCTGCAATGGAAGGAGTTCCGCAGCGGCAGGTTCTTCAATAAGGCGCTTGACACCTTCACGATAGTCTTCAGACATTATTAGGTACCACTTAGTGAAATAATAAATCTCAATTTGACTTTGATTCTTTCGGTTATTTTCCTAATTTTTTTGTATAATTCTCATAACTGTTTTGCTTTATTTTTTCAAGTTTAAGTTCAAAAGGCTAGACCGGTGCAGTCTTGGTGCAGTCCCTGCAATTGTGTCAGCTATTCCTTCTTTGCTCTACCCTGTAGAAATAACTACACAATTTAGAATGAAATGTTGTTTTGCGTGTTTTGAAAACCACGTATGATGGCATCCTGAGTTAATATATATGTACCAAATTACATACTCATAAAGATTATAATCTTATATAAGCATAAAGGGTACGGAATTTTCTGCGTCTACAGGCTTTGTAGCGCTTCCTTTTCCGTTGCAAAACTTTTATCCTGTATTTTTCAAACCAACACCGATAAAGTTTACCTTCATACAGCTCAGGACTGAATAATATATTTTCTGCGGGTGTAGATCTGTACTTACACCAAATAATCGATAATCATCCAAAATTGGCACAACAATTGATCAATCCACGCAACCACTCTCGCCAAGTCAATTGCTGTCCTCCGCTGCCCACTCGCTTTTCAAAATAAAACTGTTTTACGTACTCCTTTTGTAGTAGCACCAAATCTTGCAGAACTCCAATGCTGCCAACTTTTCTTGTCAACGAGGTTGCTTCAATATCGTAACCGACACCGTCTCGTCGTTTGCGCAACCTTTTCTTAAATGACCCGATGTGCTCCTGCTGCTCGGTTGCACTTTGAACTGAATTCATTACGTTATGGCTATCAATATATACTTTTCTTGAACAACCCAATGGCGTGTCACTGAATAAAATTTACTACGGTCCAAGCAATTGTAATTTCACAATGTTGTGTGCTTTCAATTTAAAATATATAAATAAGAGATAGATATACATATAGACAAATTATTTATATGTTTCCAAACTTTTAAACCACTTGAATTTTCGTTGCACACATAAGCAAAAATGTCTTTATCGATTAAAAATTATTTTTAACAGTTATTTCAATCATATTACTGGCACTATGGTATATGGCATTTTTTTTTGTTGATTCTATTAGCGACGATTTTTCATTTTTAATCAAATCTATATGCTTTTCAATTGATGTTAAATGTGAGAATTCATCTGCTTTTTTTACGACAGGTTGAAGATTATTCATAACAGCACTCATTCCTTGACGTTCAACAACAATCCATGGCATTTTCATTGCGACATAGGCATGCGGTTAAACGTTGGCGGCAACACATAACTCACAGATCTCTTTTAATTTCATTTATCGTTAATTGGTTTGCTTCCATTTAAAACCTAAAACAAATGACATTATTATTATTATCTTCGACTTCTTGTTATATTATGTACCGTATAATAAAATCTAGCGTTAAAAGCCGTGATATGACAATTTTAATCGATAATAAATTTCGTAAAACTAAAAAACTTGTATGTATGCTTTCTTGGAAGCCACATGTATATTTTCAAATGTGCAATTATAAATTATAGGTGAAATCACAGCGGTGCTAACCTCAACGCCTGCGTAGTTCAAATAATAACTTTAATAAATATATATATGTATATAAACATACATATATAAAACGATGATAATATGAGTCATGTGTTAGTTTGGAATGACATAATAATTATTTCGGTATAAACGTAAATAAAAGTCCCATTCAAGGTTTATTAAATTATTACAATGCTTTCCCATGTATTACAAAAATTATTCATGCATGTAGTATATAATTGAAGGACGTATAGTCCCACATTTTCTTATATTGAGAAAACTTACTAAATTAAATACTTTTATTAACAATACAAATTGCTTTGAGATTTACTTTTAATTAATCGTTTGGAAGTTATTCTTTTATTTGATTTAGACTTATCCACTTGCACGCGATGTTTCCGATACGAATGTAACATATATAAATAAATTCTGTGCGCATGTGTTTATACTAAAAACGAACCCTAAATTTATATGCATGTTAAGATATGTGCAAGTAAGAAATGCAAAAAGATAGACAGCCACACTGATTTTAAGTGATGAAAGTCGTACGATAAGTAGGTAGAGCAGTTATCGACACACATAACATGCTTAAATCGATTCCACCAAGGAGTCCTAATTAAATGCAGTTTCCAAATATACAAACTTGTTGTTTGTATTACGAAATTAATTAGAATAAAAATGGCTTAATAATTTTGATATTTAAAGATTAATTGTTGCACACAAATAATTTTTTTATAATTAATTATGAGCAAAATAAAACATATTTATAATAAATAACAAATTCATAACAAAAATATAAAATAATTAAATCTAAATATGAAAATATTAATTGTGCTTCAACATTTTGTGTTTCCTGTTTGAATTTGTCATATTTTAAATATTAGCTCCCACTCTACTAATCTTGCAAAAATAAAATAAAAAATCTTTGATTTGTATACATAATGCATAAAAATAAAATATTTATTACAAGTATATGTTTATTTATATACTAAATGACAATAAAATACATTACACAAATTTCAGTAAATTTGATTTTATGAAAGTATATTGACGGGACAATTTTATATCAAAGATTTGTAAAACTCAAAGTATTAAGATATACAATTATTTTTTAATATTAATGTATTGCCTTAATATTTTAGATTTTGATTACAGTAGTTAATACCATTACTTGTGTTGTACATATTTTGTATGCTTGATTTCTAGAACAATAAATTTATTTGCTTAATTGCTTCAAATTTATGTAACGTTATGTTTAATGTCAATTATTTAAATAAGAGTACAACATAAAAATTTTTTGAAACTGTTTTAAAAGAACAATAATTTATTAAATAAATAAATAATTTTTATGCGACCTAGGAAACTATTTAATTAACATTCAGTTTCTGTAAAATATTTTGTTCTCTTGATTTCAAGACAATTTCGATACTGCGTTAATGTGTGTTTTTTCCTTCTCATTTTGTAAATTATACGCTTCATGTGTGTCATTGCTCAAATTAGTATTGCCTTTTTGTATCAAGGAATCTAACAACGTATCTACTGCTTCAATTGAAATCTGTTCAATAGCTTTAGAAGCCAAGTTTTGAACTGATTCATCTTCTCCTTGAATACCTTAAAGTGAGAACGTACAAGTATTAAAAAAATTAATACTATTAAAAATTGTCAATATATCGTTTACCTATTATATTATCATTTTCAATTTTATCAGCTTTGTAACTTATTGCTTGAATTTCATCTTCTACTTCTGCTGGTGTTGGCGGTGGAGTGGAGCATATGCCATCGAATATATCTGAAATTTAGAAACCCAAACCCAATCATATAATTGTTTTTTAATAATAAAAAATTATTTCACTTCAAATTTACGTACCATCTTGGGATTTGTAATCGTCGGAAATAAATTTAATTTGATTTTTATTGTCTGCTTCAACTGGTATATCAATATTTAAAGTTTCATTAAGCCCATCGGATAACTGTAGTGTTTGGATAAGATTCGGCTGCATCAATTGCAATCTTTCAGTTGCCAAGCCCCGTTCAAATTGGTCCGTGACAGGTTCCACATTAAATATGCACAGCTCTACCACGTCGTCACGACCAATTTTGCTTAATGCTTGAGACATAGCATTTCCTGTGGCGAGTGTACCTCCTTGGTTAAGCCAAAAGCGTAACATTATTAAACATTGTTGCGGAGCCTGTTCATCACCATACTCAGCTTTGACTAGTTCAATATCGGTTTCGGAAACACCCAATTCTTTTGCCAATTTTGGCCAATCACTGCTTAACAAATTTGATATATCAGATAGCCTTATTTCGGCACGCTGTATATCCTCCTCTGTAGAAAAACAATCGTTGCTACATTGCTGGTCAAATGGAACTTCTACATTACCCGATGTCTGTTTTACATTTGCCTTAATTTCTGCATTAATCATATCCTTGTAGTTAAGATCAGATTTGTTTTTTTGTCCACCATTTACCTCATGCACATCTTCAGTAGATTTTCCCATCCCCTTTGGTAATAACTCCCCCTCTAGAGACACATTGAGGGAACAAATTGCTCTTAAGGGTGCCTCACCAGGTTCAACTTTTGGAGCGTTCATAAAGTTAATACGTGCATGTGGCTGATCTTCATCTTTTATATGAACAATAAAGGATAAACGATTTTCCCTAAAAGCCTGAAATTGTGTATTTAATTGATCCCCCGATTTCAATACGGGCACGAGATTGCCAACAAACTCTAAATATATATCCTGATTCTGCAATACCTCCACGTCTCGACTTTTAGCCACTTCTTTAAAATATTCTTGGTGCTCTAGGGTCTTGTCTTCTTTGTCATCTGTCATACAAAAAACAGAAATTTTGGCTTCTGTTGACGAGATTCGTTTCGCAAATACGACAAACTTTACAATAAATGGCACCTGTGCCATATAAGTATAAAGCTCCGTAGCCATACGACCAGCATCAGCAACGTTGCGACAGTCCATCAGCCAGAATCGTGCCGATACAGTTGTGGTAAAGCTAACGCTATCCTTGATGAATGTCAAGGGCGTTGATCCTGTTACATCCTCCCAGGCAGCTCGATTTTGTCCGCCAGTAATAGAGCACAAAAGCCTTAAAGTTGGGGCGTTACCATTGGAACCCCCATATGGTGTATTGATCATGCCTTGGTTATATGTTTTTGGAGCGGGAATACTCAATGTGATTGCTTTATGAAACTTACGTCGGCGGGGCTCAACAGTAACTACTGGAGAAACTGCAACTCCCTGTCCTAGTAGCTTCGAGCAATCAATTAAATCCACTGGCTGTGCCTGAAGACCGACTCGAATTTTCTTAGTCAATGCATGTGGCGGAAAAATTGCCTGCACATGGGGTACTGCTATTGAGGATACAGTGCCACCATCTGGTCCAATAGCATGCACCTCTTGACGTACACGTGAGACAACGGCAAAAAAATGTGGCACGTTCTGCGTTACAATCCGAATTATCCGATCAGTATGAAGATCCTCTAACGGATTTACATCCGTGTCAATATTTTCATTTAACGATTCCAATAACTGCTCTTCATTTTCATATACACTATGCTCACGCCAGTTTTCCCCGTAGTCTGATCGTAATATAATTATTTCACGTTCTTTGTCACGCAGTGATCCAAAATGAGGAACTTCTAGTACAATGGGACTTTATAAATAAAAAGAAAAAAACTTTTAATATAAACCATTATTATTTAAAATATCATAACTCAATGTTAATTTTAAGCACTACTTAAAAAAATTATTGTTGCAATCCAAATTTGATTTATGTTTCCAATAATTTCATTTGATTTTTAGCATTTCATAATTATTATCGCTAAGGCGCATATAATTTACTTTATAAGTATAAATCTACGAATAGTATACAAAACTTTCTTTGAACGTAACTCTAAAGTTAAATTAAGTTTTTTGTTTACCTTAAAAACTTTCCATCAACAGGTGACATTTCCAGTATGCGGCTGACTAGAGCTTCACCCTCCATAAGAGGTGGTGGATTGACAATTCTTTGCGGTTTGACATATCGACAAGTTATGCGCGTGGGCTCCGCACATGCTCTGGGCGGCACAATAATTCGAACTCCACTATGCCTACACCCACGCATTGAACCACCACGTGCATCTACTAAAAATGATACAAGAAATCTGCTGGGGCAAATAACATTATTATTGTGGCATAAGAGTAAGTTTTTTGCTTACCCCAAATGAACTGGAGGTCGTAAAATGGCCACATTATCGCTTTGTTGTTCTACGGAAAAAGCTTTTAAGCAAGGCTCGCTTATACGACTTATTTCTAAGTTTAGTTAAAAAATTTTTAGAATATGTATGTAAAAATTATATATTTTTTTATTTACCTCTTTCAATTAATCGATGTCCCAAACCATCGGTTTGATCGTGTTCGTGATTAGTAGTATCGAAATTTCGGTTTTCATTTTCATTGGTAATCTTTAAATCATCTGTTGCCATGTATTTGTATTGATTGTGATCTAAGAGATCATCCCCACCTTCGTCTTCGGAATCTGACAACAATGTTTCGTGCATCAATTCTGGAGCCAAAACCTTATATTTTTCCTCCAATACTCCAGTCGATAAATTTACTACAGATGTATGCGTTACCACCTTGAGAGTCTCTACTGCAGTTACGTATCCCAAGCTGTGAGCTATGTTCAATGCAGTTAGTCCATTCTTTAACGAAAGAAATTCAACAAATCACTGTATTCCAATATCACCAACTTTATTAAAACAAAACTAAAGAATTGTTTTTATTCAACTGAGCCCCACGTTCAGTTAAAAAAATTCTACTCAATAAGCACGCAGAAATGTTTAGATAAAATTAAGCAACGTATTCTGTTCTGTAGATTATATCCAACAATCTTAGTATTGTTTCTGGAATATATATGAATGAGCTCATATGCTTTCATTAGTATACATGTATGCATGTATATGTGAATGAGAATTAGTCTAAATAAAAAACAAATGTTTAAAAATAGAAATAGTTGCACTGTTGAAATTGTTTTTGTTGTGAAAATATCTTCTAGATACATACAGAAATATATGGTACACTTTCCAGATGTCCCCTTAATTAAAAGTACATTTTTTTAAAAAGAGAGAAATCAACGATGTGATAAAAATTGATGAAACCTTATTAATCAGTTCTATTAACTTTAAGCAAACTGTTGACTATTTTTGAGTATACAAGATATGTTTAAAATCAAAGCAAATACAAGGGAATACAAACAACTCGAAACGATGTTGTTACCACACTGCGTATTTTAATATGCTAATATTAATATTAAACTATTCTACCAGACGCGGTGTACAACTTAATAGAGTCTAAAAATTAGAGATGCCAACGGTCAAAAGCACGCGCTTTACTTATTTCAGCCCTGGAACCTTAACTAACATACTTATCAACTAAATATGAATAGTTTCATCAGTTGTGTAGAAAAAGGGTATAATTTTCGTAACGACTTATTTAATTATTATAATAATTTAGTGCTTACCCCAGTTGCAAAGGTTTAGTTTATAGTTTATACATTTTAAACTTACATTTGTTACTGCATCGGGATTAGCTTTGTTCCTTAGCAGGAGGTTTATTACCATAATGTGACCCTGTTGAGCAGCTTGATGCAGAGGTGTATAGCCAAAGCTAGTTGTCATTTCGATGTCAGCATCGTTTTCAAGTAAGAATTTAATTTCGTTTATGTGATTGTTATGCGCAGCAATATGAAGTGGTGTATAACCTGCATGAGTGCGTTCTGAAATATTAGCACCGTAATCAACTAGAATTTGTGAAATTTTGACATGTCCTTCCTGCGCAGCTAAGTGCAATGGGGTTAAACCATTTTTCGCTGCGGTGTTTGCATTGGCTCCATGTTCCAAAAGCAGTTGAATCATATCAGTGTGACCCTCCTGAGAAGCCAAATGAAGTGGTGAAAATCCAGATTTGCTAAGTGTGTTTACATCGGCTCCATGCTGTATTAGTTGCTGAACAATATCTATATTGTTTTTTTTAGCAGCTATGTGAATGGCGCTGTGGCCATTGCGTGCGCATATTTGAGTTGTTGCA
This sequence comes from Zaprionus lineosus, assembly GCA_035044505.1. Taxonomy (NCBI): domain Eukaryota; kingdom Metazoa; phylum Arthropoda; class Insecta; order Diptera; family Drosophilidae; genus Zaprionus; species Zaprionus lineosus. The sequence continues at coordinate 223,960 of JAWNNX010000464.1, read as the reverse complement.
CCTTTCTCAAGCAACAACAATACCATTGGATAGTGCTCATAATGAGTGGCAACATGCAGAGGTGTGACATCATTTTTTCCCTGACAATCAATGGCAGCTCCTTTATGAAGTAATAAACTTGCAACATTTTCTTTACCATACTTGCACGCAAGATGTAACGGAGTAAAACCCTTTTTGGTGACCATGTCCACTTGAGCCCCATTCTCAATAAGAAATTGGCAGACTTCTTCTTGGCCTTCTTTAACAGCAATATGTAAAGCTGTATACATGTCTTTTGTGCTGGCATTTACTTGACTGCCATGCTGAATCAACAACATAATAATATCAATATTACCCAGACGTGATGCAACATGTAGCGGGGTCTGGCCTTCGCGAGCAATTGCATCGACTTTAGCACCGTTGCGTAACAATATTCGAATTATATCTGTCTGAAAATTTAAAAAACTATGTTTATTATTATCATTAATAACTAAATGTATACAAACTTGATTAGCGCGTGCAGCCAAATGTAAGGGAGTTTCGCCACGCACTGTCGACACATCTGGTGAAGCATCGTGTTGAAGCAAGTAAATAACAATATTCATGCAGCCTTTAAAATTTGGTTTTAATTAGTATTTTCTAATAAAATATTTTAAATTTTTTAAAAACTTATATGACATACCCATAAAGCTGGCCACATGCAGTGGGGTTAAACCGGATTCTGTCGTAGCGCCAATATTTGCTCCATATTTTAAAAGCAATTCAGCAACTTTAATTCGGTTTTTTTTACACGCAATATGCAACGGTGTAAAACCATTCAGAGCTCGAGAATTTGCATTTGCATCAAAGTCAAGCAACAGCTTAGCCACTCGTACATGACCACAGTGAGCAGCAACATGTAGGGCTGTTAGATAGTCAACAGTAACTTCGTCTACTGGTGCCTTATGGTCAAGCAGTAGTCGTGCTGCACTGTCATGTTCACCCTGTGCAGACATATGTAATGCCGACAGTCCATTTTTGGTCTTCGATAATATCGGCGCATTTTGGCTAAGAAGTAATTGAATGACTTCAACATGTCCAGAACGTGACGCACAATGCAATGGAGTAAGACCGTCCCGTGTTGTGGCATCTATACGCGCTTTTCGCAATAGCAACAACCTACAAATATCAGTTTTTCCCCACTTACACGCAACGTGCAACGGTGTTATATTGTGCTTGGCCATATAATTGACATCAGCGCCTTGTTCCAGCAAAAGGTTCGCAATATCAACGTTTCCGTAATGTGCAGCAATGTGTAAAGGTGTAAATCCAGATTTAGATACAATGTCAGCATTTTTATCATTTTGAAGCAAAAGAGTTGCAGCATTCAAATCATTTTTCTTTGCAGCAATATGTAATGCTGGCAAACGTACTTTTCCACGCACATCGCTTTCAAGTAGCACAGCTACAACCTTATCATGGCCTTGCTGCATTGCAACTGCCAGTGGTGTGAAGCCATCCTCTGTGGCCAGTGATGGATTAGCGCCTTTGCTTAATAAAAGACGACAACATCCGTCATGGTTTTCCTGAGCAGCCATATACAACGGCGTAAATCCATTCAATGACTGGACATTTACGTTTGCATGGTACTGAATAAGCAGCTTTAATACTAACTGTTGACCAGCCAATGATGCAATATGCAAAGCTGTGTTACCCTTTTTGGTTGCACTATCGACTTTAATACCACGACGTAAAAGCTCATTACAAATATCAACAAACCCGTCCTTGGAAGCCAGATGAAGGGCATTTAGTCCATTCTAATAAAAAAAAATTGCAAATTTCTTATTCATTCAATTTAAAATTTTATCAAAATGTTTACCGCATTGCAAGTGTTTATATCGGTAATTTGTCCATCATTAATAAACTCAAGAACTTTTGCCAAATCTCCACTTCGAGCTGCTCGAAGAAATGATATCGTTGCATCATTCTGAAATTTAATTTTTAAATGTATGACATCAATTTTTATAAGATCACTTTTATTACAAAATTTAAACTTAGAGAAGATGTAAGTTGAATTCATGTTGCATTATGTTGCTGCTTAAAGCATGTTAGTAATATGATACATGTTAAAAAGTTTAGGTTTTCTTTGACTGATTACAAATAGGCTTCATAGCTTCATTACGGATTGACAAAAGTAATCCTTAATATATTTATATATAATAATTCTCAGACAAATGAGGCAAGCTACTTGGAAATCGCATAAAATAATTTATTTATATCAATAAATAAATTTGTATCATTTAAATTTGATACAACTCATTATTAAGTCGGAGACTTTATTTAACATCTCTCATGTATGTTATGAAAATATATATAAACTTTTGATTTACATATGTATAAAAAAATACTAAAATTCATTATATACATTTTAATTAATAACGAGGAAAATAAAATATACGTGCAGAGAAAATGCAAAGAACTCCAAAACACATCATCTATAGATATAGACTTAACAGATTATTATTATTATATCTATTTGTGTATATATATCATATAAATGTTGTATTGAATGCTATACTAATTACATAAATAAACATGGATGAATAAAATTGTGCGTAGTTAAGCTTGCGTATGCGTACGGGTGTAGATGTGGTGGATAATTGTCTGTGTTTTTCGAAAATACTAAGTGAATGATCTCATCTTCAATAAAGTCTGAACATTCAGGTCAATTTATCATACAAACACATACGACCACCTAAATACTTAATTAATTTCTCTATTAATATATATTATTATCATAGTTATACAAAATAATATACGTTCACAATATAGGTAAAGTATTTGACGTACCTGTTTTTGAATTTTTGGATTTCCATTTGTTACATCTATATTTCCGTTATCCATCGACACGCTGTTAATGTTTGTGTTCGATTGTATATGCGATAATTTTGCAGTTGATGTTATTTCCCGGTCCAATTGTATCTCCTTATCTTTTTGTGTCTGTTCAATTGTCATGATGTAAATTAGAAACTGCAAAATCAAAGAATTTTATATTTATCTGTTGCTTAACAAGTAAACGTTCCTGTTAAAATGTTGACCTAATCATTATGTTTATACCAGAATACAGGAATGCATATATGTATGTATATGCAAATAATATATACATACATATGTAAAGCTATTTAAATTCGAACAAATTAATTAAGTACCATATTTGTAATAGCTTTTGTTATAACAAATATTTGGTCGGTAGTTAAAAAAAAAATAAACGAACTTAAGATCATTTGTAATGACGTCATTTCTTATTTTCATACCTTTAATTTTGCACAAATATATTTAAAAGAACAACAATGTGTTATTTCTTACATTAAACCGTATTCAGCTGAGAAAACATATAAAACTTTTAAAAAGTAATTAAATGTATTGAATATAAAGAAATTCTAACTTTCAGATACAAAATATTCACAAACGAATTGACAGCGGACACGGAGAAAACTTAACATTTGCATTAATTATTAGTAACAGAGATGTTAACAGTAACAAACTAGGAGATGTTGTATTACAAAACGCCAACATATACATAGGTATATAAATTCTCTTTGGATTTAAAATATGGCAAAGAGAAAACAATTTTCTCTTCAAGAATTTCTTTGAAAAATCATCGTTTAATAAATTTAATGTTAATAAATAAAATATACTCTTTTTTCTAGTGTCAAATTTATACAATTTTGCAATTGTTTTGCTTGTTGGATTTAGCTACTGTTATAAATAAGGGTAGCTGAATGCTTAAACTGTTATATATATTAAGTGTAGTTAATATACTAAATAATATTATCTGGTATTTAAAAAAGATATAAAAATACATACCTTAGCTTGGATCTGGTTACACCGTACTAAGAGCTGCACGTGTTTATAGTTGCTTTCTTCAGTTTATTCTATAATTTTAAAATGTCGTTTGGGCGTTCGCGTGGATCTGGTGGAAGAGGTTTGTTAATTGAAAAAAATACAATTCAAATTTCTCAGACTTATAATATATATTTTATTTTTTCATAGGCTTTCGTGGAGGTGGTGGTGGTGGTGGTGGAGGTCGTGGTGGTGGTGGCGGTGGTGGTGGCGGTGGCTACAACAAATTTGGAGGATTCAATAGAGGAGGTGCACGAGGAGGTCGTAGCACTTTTGATCAGGGCCCTCCCGAACGTGTTATTCCATTGGGCAATTTTAGCTATACATGCCAAAATGACCTTGTTTGCAAGGTTGATATTGACGATGTTCCATATTTTAATGCGCCAATATTCCTCGAAAACAAAGAACAAATCGGCAAAGTTGATGAAATATTTGGAACAGTCCGCGATTATTCAATCTCTATAAAGCTATCTGACAATGTATTCGCAAACAGTTTCAAGAAAAGTCAATTGCTATATATTGACCCTGGAAAACTGCTACCAATATCAAGGTTCTTACCAAAGCCACCTCAACCAAAAAATTCCAAAAAAAGAAGTGGTCCTAGCGGTGGAGTAGGTGGTGGCAGAGGCCGAGGTGGTGGAATGGGTATGTACGCAGTGCATATTAATTTTATGATTTACAGCAAACGTACAATTTTTTAAGGAAACCGTGGTGGCCGAGGCGGTGGTGGAGGATTTAAGAGCTTTTCCGGACGAGGTGGCGGAGGATTTAATAGAGGACGTGGTAGTGGCGGACGTGGAACTGGAGGTCGTGGACGTTGGTAATCCCCCTTAAAGTAAATTGTATAATTCTTTTACTAGTAAGCCTAAGCCGCAAAGTAAAAAAGGAAAATAAATAATATTAAGTTTATTTTAAAATTGAATTAATTATTAGTTTAGTCAAATGTCTCAATATTTATTTAAAAATACTGATCACGATGCATGCAATATTAATATATCTATATATATATATATACACTATATATATATATATATATATGCATTTGTATATGTATATATATATATATATATATATATATATATATATATATGTAGTACTTGTATATAGTATGTACAGGTGTATATTTTGTGCACTCCATTGTTGTGCTTTCTTTACTTCAAATGATTACATTAAATTTGTAGGTATGGAAGAGTTACAGGCCCTTAAATTCTGTATCATTAATGTTTGCGTTGAATTTGTGATTTAGTTTTGTCGTTATAACTGTTTTATCATCTAAAGTAAGTGAATTGTTTTTTGTTTTGTTCAGCAAACGCCCTATAGCCGGCGAATGGAAGCTTCTTTTAATATTTTCATTGTTTCCTCTTCTACTTTCGTAAGTCCGACCAGTGTAGTTAAAATTGTAACTCAGTGAAGGTGCATAATCAGCATCTGGCCATAGTTGGAGCTCCTTCTGTTGTCGTTCAGGGTGATTTTGGGTGATTCAGGGTGAATATGTCAAGGTAAAAAAGATAATTGATTGAATACTAAAATCTATATAAATGCTGAGTGATATTATTATTTACCGTATCGCTGGCACTTTCTGAAAAGGCAACACTATTTCTAATTATGTCTTCTGAATGATGATGGAAATAATATTGCGGCTTTTGAGTCTGAAAATATCTGCGCGTGGTACTGCTTATTATCTCTCCATTATGATGTACAATATTAGTATTTGTGGCACCAACAAAACCATTTCCGTTACCACTAAATAAATTATCAATAAAATTTAAAGAACTAAATTCGCTGGGATAAATATAAAAAGTAGCTAATAAAGTGGTATAAGCCAAAACATGAAATATAACGCAGGTCCATATAAGATTTATCTGCAAATATCAAAGGAATTTCAATATTAAAGTTTGAGTTTTTTTTTTGCAAAAATTGTTGCGCACCTTCTTTTTGCGCTCATATCTTGTAAAGCTTGCAAATGGAACCAATGACATCGTTAAAAATAAGCCACAAGCGATTCCTGCCGTCAGACCGGCAAAGTTTAGCTGGTATGGTAAAGTCCCGATTCCAAACAGAATCATGCATAATAGTAGTAACTTAAGTAAAACAATGTATGGTTTATGCAAATTTTTCCAATGCATCCAAATGAGCAGTGTCAAAAGCGATGATACAACCCCACAGAGAGAAGCAGATGGGCCCACCTAAAATCATATTAAACACAAAGATTTTTAACTTTGTAAAAAATGCAAACTATTAACTTTTATAATGTATTGTTAGAGAATACATTAAATTAAAGAGTTAAACGAAGTTATTTTTTTTTATACAATTACCTCAGGTCGATGTGGTACTAGCACTGCGCTAGTTAGATTTCCCGCTAAACCTGACATAATATAGACTATCGCTGTACGTAAGGTTCCAATTAACCTTTCCAAGTCAGCCAAAAATAAATGCTGAAAAACAAGAGTGATTGCAAGGTGTAAAACACCAGCATGCATACATAGCGATGTTAGAAGCCTATAAATTTGATCTGGAATTTCCACTGAAATAAATGGAAACATGCCACAAACATTATTCAAACAGGATATCTGAAAGTATATAAAAGTAATATTTCTTTACAATGTTAAAGTCTCTCGTAACAAAATAATATGTATATACTTGAGAGCAAAGTGATGCTTCTTCATGAAAATAGCCATTTACAAAATCGCAGTATTCTCGGGTTGTAATACGGCACTCGCCATAAAGGCCTGTGCAACATGGATGTCCGATAACCTCACAGACCATGTGCTCCGCAGTATGATCTTTGTAACGATATCGTTGAGAAAATGAGTTGGTTTTACGGCAAATAGGCCACTTCGTTATATCATCGGGCCATTCATATGGTGCTATTGATGCGGGTGCATCGCAAAACTTGGGGTCCAATCCACAAACTGAACCAGAAATCCGTCCCCCTGGTCCCGATTCACCAGCTGACCATTTTTTCCACGTTGATATCGATTTCTTGAAATTTTAATATAAATATTATTTTTTTTATCAATTTATAATAATTTAATTTCAATACTAACGGTTGGATAAAGACCACGGATAGAACAATCAGCCTGTGAACTTTGTACACATCCCGAGTCGTCATTGCGTATGCAACAAGCCGTTTCTCTTTCCTGTCGCCTAGTTTTTGTGACTACTTCCATTATTTTTACGTCACGTCTCATACATGCCGCAAACTTGGCACCCATGTGAACCAAATCATTGTTCCTAGGGCCAATCCACAAATTTCGTTGCTCAATGTGCTGAACCGTTTGCAAGCTAAGACTAGTAACTAGAACTTGTCCTGTTTTCTGTTCAGTTCCGAAACCTATTGGCGCAATTCCATAACATATGATTGACAGAAATAAAACCACAACCTGCACCGTGTTTATCCAGTACGTGAAATAGGGTCGATGGTCTGTTCTATCATCCAAATCATTGATCGAAAAATATTTGATACGTCGCATTTGTGGTCGCCGGGAATTTTCTAGAACTCCGTCGAGTAACTGAGCAGTTATACGATTGTTTCGATTTGTCGATGATGTATTAGAATTTGATGTGCGCAGCACGGATTGACCTTGTTTTGAATTACTTAAATGCATGTGACTTCCCTGATGAGCAATAGAATCACCTATGAGAGAGTCATTGTTGCTACTGGAATTTAAGGCAGATGTGCGCCAACCATTATGATGGCGTTCAGCCATATAAATGCCAACACTACTATCAACAACACTTTCAATGCCTTCAGCAATGCCAACGCCAACGTTAACTGTCAATCCTGGGCCCATTACACCGGTATAGGTTTGTTTATTTGTTTGACGTAAAAGCTCAACGTTTTCCTCGTTTGCGGATGTCGAAGAAAGCACCTCACAGGGGTTATCAAAGAATAGCTCGTCTTCAATAAGTGAGGTTAGACTTTCAGCAATTCCAACATTATTTTCAGTATTTATGTCCAATTGCTGATCACATTGCAGTGTTTCCGCTCTGCTACTCACATGCACTGGAGCAAAACTACGTGACCATTGTCGACAACGGCGTTTGCTTATTCTGTTCCCAGATCCGTTACCATAATTAATTGGGTTTTTATTAAATACATTAAACAAATATGTGACACTTGCCATTAACAAGTGAGCTACCGACGCCTTCCGTTCTACAAACTCTCCCGCCATGAACTCATTATTGTCATGGAGTCTTCGCCATCTACATGCACGTATGCCATTCAACGGTGCTTCTACATTTTGAGCATCTTGTACCGGCAATATATCGGGACGATCGGGTGCATAGAAGCTGACATTCTCGCTATTTGGTTCATTATTGCCGCGCTGGGTGCTACAGGTTAAACTACTTTTGTCACGATTGTCAATTGTGTTTGATCCATTGAACTCCAGTTCAGGATTCGACCTAAATGAACCGAATCGTCGAATTGCAAGGCGTCGGTGCCGTCCATACCAAAGTGCAAAGTCAGCCGCTTCTGTGCTTGGTTCCACACCAAAGTATTGAGAAATCTCACGTCTTACATAATAACCAATTCGTTTTTTATAGGAGTAACGATGGGGCAACTTTTGTGGTTGTTGTTGTTGCAGTTGCTGTTGCTGTTGTTGCTGCTGGTGTTGTTGCACTTGCTGCTGTTGAAGCTGTTGCTGTTGCTGCTGCTGTTTATGCTGATGCTGTTGCTGATAGATTTGATGGGTAGCTGTATATATCGGTTGATTTGACTGTCGTTGAAAAGTCATCTGGTTAATATTATCTGTAAGATGTTTAGCCTGCTGCTGCGACGATTCAACTATTGCCGGTGATAGGGACATCGCATTAGCATGAGTGGTCATAATAACTTCCTGTTCATTTTTGGATCTGTTCAAATCACTTGTTGAAACTGTCATGGCCACATTGGGTATAGTCACTGGCACTGGGCTTATTGGACCAGTAGTTTGGGTTGTTTGATGTACACCAGTTGTTCTTCTTGCTGTGTTACAATGCAAGCATGTGTTATTATTATCTTGCCCCTGACTTTGACTATTTAGTGGCGATATACCCATTACTGATTCTGAATCATCTGGATTAGATGTGTTATTTATTAGACGTTGATTATCTATACTTTTTGCTGTGGTATGAATCTTATTATAGTTAACAATACTTTTTGTTGAACCAGTTCCAGTGACAATTGGAGAACAAATGGTTGATGGAGAAAAAGGTGCAGAATTTCCGGAAGACGATGCTGGTGACGGGGATGAGCATGGGCATGGGCACGCGGCTGACGTTGAAGACAACGATGCGGTAGATGATACAGCCTTGACAACGTTATTAAACCCTTGCACATTCTTTGTGAAGCTTTCCTGCCCCGTATCAATGTTGTGGCAGCATTTTGAACGGTAATTATAAGACAACGGTATATTGACGTATTGACTAGACTGTGAAAACGATGAAGCTACTATATTGCCTGTGGTTGATGTTGCTGTTGTTGCTGTGAGTGCCAAGGGTGGGTAAAGATCACTTGGTGGAGGTGGCGTCGGTACGTAACGTTTAACTGGTGTATGGACAGTTGAGCCTAAATAGCCACCATATGTGGCACATTGTTCCAATTGTGATGCCTTGGGTGGTAGGAAGTAACGAGTTGAGGATGAACTTGATGGTGTTGGCGATAATGATCGATTTGATAGCTGTGACATATTTATAGTATCTACACACTTCGCCTTTTGAGATTGTAAAGGATCTCGATAGCGATCAAAGCGGTATTTTGAATTGGGCGACACCGACTGCTGCTGTTGTATGTACTTGCTGTGTTTATGAATACTGTAAGAGCTATCGATAATAACACAATTTTGCATTTGGATGCTTCCTGACTTATTGACGCATAACGATGATGTTGAGTTGGAAGATGTTAAGGGATAGACTTGTGTTTGACTTTGCGCTTGTAAAAGCGACTGGGTTTGGGATTGCGTGTGTGGTTGAGTGTGATGATGATGAAAGTGGTTTGGATTCAATTGTTGCATTGTGTTAGTATTATTGAGCCCCATTTTACTTTGAGGTTGACTGTGTAGATGTGTCTGTGTGTTTTCGTGAGAATGAGACTGGGTGTGCGGAAGTGAAAGAGTATGTGTATGAGAATGGCTTGAGCCATGCCCAATACTTGATAAGGAATCGTTAAACGGAGCGGGCGACGGAGGTGGCAGGCAACTTCTTAATAAATTATCATCATATTTTTCCAAAGGTGGTATCGTTAGTTTCGTTGACTGGGGTAAAAATATTTCATTTGGATGCGGACTAAACCTCCCAGCTGATGACAGAATTTCATCATCTATATCATTTGACTTAAGTGACAAATGTGTCTGATAGTTATTCAGAGACTTTCTTCGCCCTCCACAAATACTTGTATGATCAGTTCCAATATTAATTGATTGGCAATCATTACCACTGCTTATTCGACGTTGACTTATAAAGCCATTGGAGCGATCGTTTCCAGATTGATTCATTTTAAGATGTTGTGCAATCTTTGAGCTTTAATGTAGAATCTGAAATATGTTATACTTTGATGCTTAATTTTAATTTCAACTTATATTATATATTACTTATATATATCGTCGCTACTTAATTAAAGCTCTAAGTATTTTAAATTTTATAAATTTGTTAGATTATACCGATATCCCTACATATAATTCCAACATTACTTTTATAATCTTTTTGGTATTTATACATATATATATATATATATATATATATATATATATATATATGTATATATATAAACTATAATATTTATATATATAAATATATACATATTATATATATATATTAATTATATATATATATATATATATAAAGATGTCTTAAGGTATTCAAAACAGTGCTACTCACGTTTGGAATAATGACTGGTGTGGATAACATTATTAATGTCAAAATCTTATATTGATTTTTCACCTTTGAAAAACTAGGTAGATTTTTGGAGCAACTAGGTTGCATATAAATAACTTTTCACAACATTTAACATATTCTTGTGTTTATAATTAAAAGTTTTTTTCGTTCACAGACTTTGTTGCTAAATATTTTCACCAAGCAACCGAATAAAATAATTCAAATTAAACTGAACATGTACACAAATGTATGCTTGCATGTGTACCATATGTATGTATATACATAATAAGCCATTCGCCCCGAACGATCTAAAAAATTTATTGCGCAGGTCTCTTCTGTTGTGCTATTATTTTGTTTTTGTGTGATTGGTAGGTAGTTACTTCAGTTATGTTTGCCCATTTTTAAATTCAAGTACTGAATTACTATTAAGCTTTACAAAATCCTGTAGGTCGATTAAAAGAATAAAATTTAATTTATTTTCATTTATTTGCTACAAGAGACAATTGCTTTTTATAAAAATTTAATATCTTTTCCTCCACAAACTATAGTTCTTAAGTTAATTAATTTGTTCAACAATAATGTATTTTCTAACCGTTAAGATTAGACATATAATATGTAAGGTTCTTAAGAGTCTTTGCGTGAGAGACAATCCAAAAACTACAAAGAAACACCAAAGTCCTACTCTTGACGTTATGTTTAAAATTAAAATTAAAATTATTTGAAAATCTTCTTAAAATTGTTTATTGTATATTAAAAATTAAATGAAGAGATTTTTGTATTTATAATTTCAAATTTTTGTAATCCTATAAATTTAATTATAAAATGATCTGATTTCTCTATTTTGTTTGCTAATACACATATTAGCTTGAATAATAAAATATACAAATTTCTATATAGTTTTTTTTTAACAAAGAAATTAAATATTAAAGTCTTCTGTATTCAAATATACCTTTTAATAAGTTAATCTGTATACAGGGTATGGTAAGGAGTACTTCATAAGAGCTAGACATTCACTTCCATTCAGTTGCTATTTGTGCGTGAGATACATTAGTTGATTTTCAAAAAATATCCAAACGAAAAGACAGTTTCGTTTAAACGTAAAAACAAAAAAATTATAAAAAATTACAAAAAAAACCTGACGAGTTAACCTGTTTTTAAAAAAAGCTATGAAATCCATATTTACAATGATATTTAGCTTTCTTTCGATCGCTGGCCTTCATTACCTTTCAGTAGGTGTTTGTTGTTTTACCAATGGTGCAACTGTATATAAGTCAGCCCAAGCACCTAATATCCCATTCACAAGTAGAAGTATTGGAGAGGAACATAAATTGAAGGCCTTTGAAATAATAAACGAGTGGAAGTATTTAGATTTTGAGTATCCGACATTTGTTGAACGGCAGTCGGCAATTTTAAAACGGTAATAGATATATTAAAATATATATTTATTTATAATTTAATAATTTTTTTTTAATAATAATTTTTATTTACTATCGTATAATAAATCTTCATAGCAACTCAAATAATCAAATAAAACAATCTTTAAAATTTTTTTAATTTCATATTTTTGTTTACTTCAGCGATTTTATTCCAAAAAACAACTTGCCTTTAGGAATTGATATACATGAAGATCGTTTGTTTATAACAACGCCCCGTTGGAAGGATGGGGTGCCGGCAAGCTTGGTTACTGTACCATATCCTGCAAGAGAAAGAAGCCCTCAGTTACGTCCATATCCCAATTGGGATGCGCACAGCAGTCCTTATTCTCCCGATTGTCATAAGCTTATCTCAGTATATCGCACGACTATTGATGCGCAGTGCAATCGCATCTGGGTTATAGATTCTGGAATAGTAAATGCTACCATTGACTTAAATCAAATATGTCCCCCAAAAATTGTTGCTTTTGATCTGACAACTAATGAGATGGTTGTTCGTTATGAGTTTCCAGAATCACAGGTAAAACAGGATTCATTGCATTCCAACATTGCGGTAGACGTGAGAAATTTTGTGTGTATGGATGCACATGTTTTTGTAACAGATGTATGGAGATTTGGAATCGTTGTCTACAGCTTGGCGAAAAACAGAAGTTGGCGTGTGACAAATTATAACTTTTCGCCAAATCCCATTGCATCTGATTTTAACCTATATGGACTTAATTTTCAATGGTTGGACGGAGTATTTGGAATGAGTATATCAAAAGATCGTCTGTTATATTTTCATCCTATGGCCAGTTTTAAAGTACTTAATTATAAAATTTTAATTTTAAATCGATTTTAATTTAATAACAATTTTAGGAGTTTGTTATTCCACTTGATCTACTAATAGATGAAATGCTTTGGGTAAATGGAACATTGGAAACATCCAAATTCTTCACATCGATTGGTGATCGAGGCAATTTTGGCCAATCTTCCACATCAGCAATATCAAGAGACGGCGTTATGTTCTTTACACAAGTACATCGAGATAACATCGGCTGTTGGGACACAGCTAAGCCATATACTAGGTCAAATCTAGGAATGCTCTTAGATGAAGGCAATTCATCAATGTTAATCCAATTTCCTAATGATTTAAAACTTGATCACGCTTCACAGCAATCGGTTTGGGTTATAAGTAATCGCCTGCCAATTTATCTATACAGTCAATTAGATTTTGGTGAAATTAATTTTCGAATCCTTAAAGCAAATGTTGAGAGCATAATAGCTAATACAGTATGTTCTCCTCAAAACGATAGCAATTATATGGATAAGAGTGCAATTGTATCAATAGAGGAAGGTCAATGCTATTAGTACAAGGCTTACAACACAAACTTTAATACATTCATTTATATGATTCTCTGGCGTAAAGTTATACATAATAAAGGTAATAAATTGCCAGCAAGCATAGCGATATTACTATATTACAAATTCTCTGTTTCAATCCACAAAATAAATATTATATGGTAAAATATTAAAACAAATCTTGCTATACTTTATTTTATGAGTAGTAAATTATTTTTTCAATAAAAAAAATAAACCGTCCATCCTCTTCTTTGAAGTATTTAAATATCTGTATCTATCGCTTTATATCTTTACTTATCTTTATGTGGCTGTAACTCACGATCCACAACTAGCATACCAGATTTTTATTCATATTCTTCATGCGCGTGTTACTCGGTAGTCAGTTGAAAATTAACCTTATAACGAACAATATAACAACGACAGTCAAGCATTAAATTTAAAAGATTTTTTTTAATTTATTGAAATAAACATTTTAATATTTCAAATTATTGATATGTATAGACGCTCACTTTATACGTTCTGTGTGCTCCATTTCATATTTTTGATCTGTCCACCAATTATAGTGGTGTCGGGAAATGGTAAGTAATATTCACTTAGAACAAACAATTATATTTTTTAATGCGAATACTCAATTTATTCAATTTTATTTTTGTTGTTATCTAACTATCTATGTTATGTTAAAGACCTTGTGTATAAAAAGTTGCCTTCTTGGTGAAACTAAACAGAGCAAACAATACAAATAGTACAAATACGTACATATGTATTTATGTATATATAAAAAAATGTATAAAATCTATTTGCCATTTGCATACATATTTAACAACGTGTATATATATCCAAAGCTACATACATATATACTTACGTGCATATATTATGTATATTAATTCATGAGTACATTCCTAAAATCTTATTATCTTAACTTTCCTGCTTGTGTGTTTTAAGATAAGCTGATTACGCTGTCTTCATGTAGCAAATATCTATGTCTATGTATATATATTTATATATTTATAAATATATATGCAATAAGGTTGCTTGACTACATAATATGTTTTATACTTATAATATTATATACATATATTTAATATATGGAAAATATTATGTTATTCATTAAATAGATGTTATAAGAAATTTGGTTTTTGTTTTTGTTTCGCTTTAAATACATTCGTACCTACTTATATACATACATGCAGTCTAAATACAAATGACATGTCTTTATTAATCTTAATTTCATTTAAAAGATCAAATTTCTGACTATATTCGGAAATGTTGTATTAGTGGATTAAGAAATGCACGCACATCAAACGGTTGTGAAGGGGTGGATGCAGCTGTGTCTAGCATACCGAAACTCTGGGTTGGGCTATGCTCCTCAACTTTTGGAGTATGCTGCACAAAGGAATTAAATATACTAAGCTGTGACTTGGGTCGCTTGGCCGCATTGGATGGATCTAAATGCGATACAATACTTAATGTAACGGTAAATTCCTATAAGGACTGTTGCAGAGCTTGCCAAGGTAAGAAGTATACTTATTTTTCCTATATATATTTTAATTTATGAAACTTATCATTTTTTATAAAGTCGGATTGGCAGTTAAGGCTAGCCAACAGAATTGCAAGGATCCCCTGTTTTCTTTTCTTTCAAACATTGAATCATATCGAATCTGTTGTTCAGACAACAGCTTTATGGACTCTGATCAGAAAGATAAAATCCAAAACATGAATAATCAACAAGTCGAGTCCAAGGAAAACTTTGAGCAGGGTACTGAAAATACTGATGGGGCTATCGTGCTTACTGACGGTAAGTTCACCTAAAATAAGCTCAGAATCAGAATTATAATTAATTAAATTCTCATTAAAGATGACATTTGTGGGAAAGTACCGAATCTCTGTGCTCATATATGTGAAAACACATTCGATGCGTATAAGTGCAGTTGTAATCCTGGATTTAAATTAGATGATAACAACGTGACTTGCTCCCAGGATAGGTCGGTCATGTGTCCCATCGGATATGTATTTAATCCAATTAATGTCAAATGTATTGACATTGACGAGTGTAAGGAGCAGCTCCATGCATGCAAGGCAACCCAATATTGTCATAACACAGTTGGTGGACATCACTGTCTCGATGTAAAATCAAAAACCTGTGACAACGGATTCGTTTACAATGAGGAGTCCGGCAAATGCGTAGGTTTGTAAATTTAAAAAAAAAACTCGCTACTTGTTAAGAGAGGAAAACATGTATTTACTTTCTTTTTTAGATGAAAATGAGTGTAATTATTCATCATGTGAGGAAGGATTTGAGTGCATAAACTTTCCCGGTGGATTCGATTGTCATCCTGTTGAAAACCAAGTGTGTGGTACAGGATTTCAATTTAAAAATAACAGCTGCTTTGATATCGACGAGTGTAGCTATAATGGATCAAATTCATGCAGCAACGATATGCATCAGGAATGTAAAAATACTTTAGGCAGTTATTTTTGTAACTGTCTGCCGGGCTTTAGCTTAGATGTAACTCAAAAGAAGTGCGTTGGTATGTACCACAAAACCCAAAGATGTGCATGTTATGTTGTAGATGCTACATAAGAAGTTTGCATTGCACCAATCCTACAGCATTTTTTGTGCTACTGGCCAGTGTAACCAACAATAATCATACAATTTTCTGCTCTAATTTGATCATCTCCGTGTAGATATTAATGAATGTTCAATTAACAATCACAACTGCCTGTCTACTCAAAGATGTGATAACACAGTCGGTTCCTATATATGCACGGTATTTTTCAGTTACAAAACCTAGAATGAGCATATTAAAATTTATTATTTTTAGCGGTGGACGTCATGCGGAACAGGATACACACTAAATGCTGAAACAAGTAATTGTGATGGTAAGAACCTAAAATAGTTGTGGTGCTCTCCACAAAAAGTAAAAACATTTACATACTCTGAACAAATCGTTTATTTTTAAATGCAGATGATGATGAATGTGCGCTCAACACCCACAATTGTCCAACTGGATATGATTGCTATAACACGAAAGGATCGTTTCGCTGTCATAAAAGATTAACAACCACAGCAGCTACACCTATTGATACAAAAACCGCTGATCCATTGAAATTACCAAAAGCAACAACAGGTACAATGGTTACAACAATACCCTCTTCTGTATCTAGACAACATAGCCCATATTATGTGTCACAGTCACGACACAATAGTTTAAATTACTCTCCAAGCCTTATATCAAATGACGAATCGACTTCAAACTCTCGACTGCCCTGTACGACCGGCTTTCATAGAAACAGTCTGGGAGCATGTGTTGGTAATTAATAATTAATATTAATGGATATTAATAAGTCTTTTGTTTTTAAATTACTTACCAATTTACCATTACTATTATTGCATATATGTAAACATCAGATATTAACGAATGTTTGGAGCATAAGTCATGCAAAAGTTACGAGCGATGCATTAACACCAACGGCTCCTATCGATGTGAAAGTATGTTGCACTGCTCGACAGGATACACATTATCGCCAGATGGAAAAAATTGCATGGGTTCGTTTTACGGTTGAAACCTTGGGTTCTAAGTATAAAACACAAAGGCTTATTCTTTTTCATGCCATTAGATGTAAATGAATGCGAGACTGGTGGCCATAACTGTAAAAACAGACAGATTTGTCGCAATCGTAATGGTGGATATATTTGTGAGTGTCCTTTAGGCCATCAGATGACACGTTTGGAAAATGGTGAGAGCAGCTGTGAAGACAAAGATGAATGTGCACAAGATCAACCAGTTTGTTCGTCAAATGCTCAATGCTTTAATACAATTGGTTCGTACTACTGTGAATGTAAATCTGGTTTTGAAAAGAAGTATGCTAAGGACAATTGGCAAACACAATCACAATGCTTCGATGTGGACGAATGTCATTCGATTTCGGGACTTTGTCAACAGAAATGTATTAACTTTTGGGGTGGGTATAGGTGCAGTTGCAATCCCGGATATGAACTTAGCAATGATAATCGCACTTGTATCGATATTGATGAATGTGAAATACACAAAGATTATAAACTGTGCATGGGGTAATTATTTAGTTTATTCGAACTTATAAATGCTCAATAGTTGTAATGCTTTATTCATCATAAAGCTCCTGTATTAATACGGCCGGATCTTATCAATGCTCCTGTCCACGCGGCTATACCCTGGCGGCAGACAGAACTACTTGCCGCGACATCGATGAATGTAAAACTGACGTTAATAGTCATGTGTGCACTGGACTTGTATGTAGAAGTGAATAACTATCATAAGTACTTTAACATGTTTTATTTTTAGAATGATATTTGTACCAACATTCGCGGCAGCTATAAATGTACAACCATCGACTGTCCTCAAGGCTACATTAATGACCCTGAGCAGAAAAAGTAATTCATATAACTCTAGCAAGCTTTTATTTTAAATATATTATTAACATATTTATGCATGATTATGCCGTTGCAGCCGCTGCAGACAAAGTAGCAATTTTTGCGAAGGAGAAGACTGTTACACAAATCCATCAGCGTATACCTACAGTTTTATAACATTTGTATCAAAACTAATGATACCCCCTGACGGTCGCACGATATTTACCTTACGTGGCCCCATATGGTATGATGACATTGATTTTGATCTTCAAATTGTCAAGATTCATGCGGCGCCCAATATTGAAAGGGCATCAAAACTTCATTTTGAGTAAGTAATCACTTTATGATATAAATCTCCAAAAGACGATTGAGAGTTTTTACACCTTTCCCACTTCATTTTGTTTTATTACCAGCACTTTTAAGAGTAACAACCAAGTAAATCTCATTGTAAAAAAAACATTGGAAGGACCACAAGACATTGAACTTAACTTAAGCATGACTGTGTTTACAAATGGTATGCCCCGAGGAAAAAGTGTTGCTAAACTATTTCTTTTTGTATCCCAATATACTTACTAGTATATGTAAAGATGTATGTGTAAAGTTTATATTTCTTGTATTCAAATTACTACAATGCTGTTATTTCTTACAAATTCATATGACATTGTAAAAATAATTCATATAAGAACTTAACATTTTGAATTTTTTTTCACAGCCAATTGAAGAAACTTTTAATAACTACCCTAACTAATATACTTAATTAAATATATTTATCGTTACTAACACGATACAAGTCATAGACCAAGCAAGCACTAAAACTAACCAAAAAGTTGCTTTAAAAGGACTTTGAAAATCATTTGTGATTCCTCTACCGAGTAGCTCCGCACAAGTGCGCCTTGAAAGGTAAACTAAAAATACAGGTATTACATACTGTATACCTGTACCAGCGTAGCTTCCCGTAAATGCAATCAGGAGAGACAGTCTATCTGTATAGAACGTCACACATAATGGTGGCACAACAGCAAGTAGCGGAAATATCAGGCGTACTAAAATATTGTATGTTTCATAACGAGACATATCAAGAAATAAATGTTGTAAGTTGTTCTTAAGTGTTATAGCTATTATGGGAAAACTAGCAGATAGTGTGAATACTGGGAACAAGGATAAGAAGTAATCAATAACTATTAGTACTACAGTAACAAAGCTTTTATAGTTCATTTGATAGGGTAAAAAATTCAACGTATAAAGATCCTCTACATGCTCAAACGCAAAAATTCCTGTCATAGCTAATACTATATAGAAGGTACAAATAACAAGATAGTCGAAGGACAGAATTTTTACAACCATACATTTGTTCCTCAATGGTGCTATTAAATTAGGTAAGGAATGATGACACATAAACGAATAAATACATGCACCAAAAAGAGGAGGAATACCGTACAAATTGATGACAGGTGGATGTCCTTTTACCCCACTGGTAAAAAGTAACCTAACAGCAATACATATCATAAAAGTAAAAGCTGAAACGACATAAATATATATTTTAATATTACAAAAAATATATGTATTTTTCAAGAGAACTTACCCATCCAACGGAAAACTGCGGTCAGTATCTGTAAATATTTTGTTTTTTGAATACTGCATGCCACAACTGGTCCAAAAATAATACCAAATACAATGAGAACTATACGGTACATGGTCAAACGTGACATCAAATTATTTTTCCAACATTCAAGATAATCATTATTCCTTAAACTGTCTAGCTTATCATTTTTGGATTCTATAATCGATATATCTGAGCTGTTTGTATGATCATGGTCACTAAAAATAAAATAAGTATTTTCTTAAAGTAAAACTTTTTAAAATTTTTAATATAACGTATATATTTTTTCTTTTTCAAGATTCTTACCATATTACATCCCGTAAACTTCTCGCCACAGCTGCTGAATAAATACTCAAGTCGCCATAAAGATATATTATAAAGCAAACATAGAAAAGAGTTCGCCCAATATCATTGAAAAATAGTGTAGCCAATTCCCCTAGTTCAAATTTATAAGTTAGCTGATAGTAATTAGATTCCATACTTTGTATAGACAAAGGAACAGTTTCAAGATCTTCGTCTTCTAATATTTCATCATCAGCTTCATTTAAGATTTGACTATGTCTTAGCACTTGCAAATTTTGCCAATTTTTTATTGCGTTTGCGCAGGCCATGCATTCAATAACAAAAGTAACAGTAATATAGCTTATAATTGCCAGTAATATGATAACTACAAGACCTAGTCCCCATCCTGCTTTAGAAAATACTCCAGGTAGCGTCAAGGCTCCAGTACCGACAATAAGATTAAATATGAAGATAAAGCCCACCTGCAAAAGTTATCTTAAATGAATATAGGTTCAAACATATAGTACATACGTATGCTCTTTGATACGTATGAACTAAGTTAAAATGTAAAACAATGAACTACCATCTACATAAGAAAAATTGAAAGCATACTTTCTTTCAACTTAAACAAATACATTTTATTGCAATATTACCAAATTAGAATATGTAGTAGAGTCCCTAGATGCATGCACGGCTCTCATGCGATCCATTTTAATTGCTTTAGTTTAATAAACACTGAGACTTCACTGTATAAACAGAAAAAACAAACAGTTGTACATTTAAGAGATGCACAAAACTATATCGATATAAAAGTTGGGGAAACTTTTTCGGCTTAGGGAGACGATTACATCGATATTTCAAATAAAGCATCGATAGGTAATAGTAAACTAACAAATCTAACATTATTTTATTCAATAGGACGCTAGGAGCTAACAATTTCCAGAGATAGTGATTTATTTTGATAGGAATATAAAAAAGAAAAAAAAAAAGAAAAACCTTATATTAAGTTTTGTGATAAAATGAAAGCTTCTATAACTTCATTTGAGAATTTCTGTTAGGTGTGGAGTAAGTCCGTGTGTTACGCTAAAAGGAGCGGCTGCTTACAGAGACAGCTTATCATATAATATATTGTTTCTGCGTTGGTAAAATTTTGATGTTATAATATATTTCTTATTATAAACAGTGAATAATGAGTTTTAAAATTCTTAATCTATATTAACAAATTGTATTTTAAAAAAGTTAAGACTAAAAGCTAACGAGCTGAATAAATTTTTTTAAACTTTTACATGAATCATTTTACAAACGAAAATTTATAGGTTTATTTCACTTACAACAAAAAAGGTGTGGAAACATAAACATCAAGGAGTTGGTGAGTAATAATTAAGCAACATGTCGAACTGTTTACGCTTACATACATATATATCAACAAAATAAAACATCAGCGAATGTCTTCAATTTTTTTTTAATATTTGATACGTGTGTAATTCGATAATTTCACTTTTATACATCATATTTATATCTAATATAATTATCTAATGTACACCAATCAAAATCATTTTAATTTTGTTTTTTTTTTTTAATGTAGGTCCAAATATGGCCATAAATCTTTGCGCACACGGATACTTTTCAAAACTTAACCCAATTGCTGAAAAAATTATTTTAGATATAAATGAAGTAAAGTCTACTTATGACCATGTTTGGTCTATATTAACTTCAAATGAACAAGATAACATATTAAATGATGCAATCATAAAACCAGAAATAGTCAATAGATACAATAACCCATGCACACAAAATACATCCAGTAATGTGCAATTTCCAGAAACCTATGATAAGACTACGCGAAGCAAAGAAAACCAATTAAGCAGGAATAATCGAGAAAGTCCAAATGTAGTTTATTTTTATGACAATCAGAGTTTACATACTTTTTTCCATCAAAATGTTGATCTTAAGACGACTCGAGATGAAATTTGTCAATACCGTGACGAACATTCATTTCCATTTAGCTTTAAAACTCAGTCCCAAATAAATTTAGCACTAAACTTCAGTAACCTAAATTGTCATCATACTCGCACTAATCTATGTGAATCTTATCAGATGAGACCATCGAATGCTACAAAATTTGCAAACACCTTCAACGATATGGAATGTAAGATTACGACGGATCAGGGTCATTGTACTGAACTCTCTGATTATAAATATCTGAAAAATAATAATGAGAAGTTGAAGCTTTTACCCGACTATGGCTCAAATAAGTCTTTACACAGCATATCATCTGATGCCATTGATGCGGGAAATAATATCAAAGATCTTTATGCCGAGGATCGTCATTTATTGCAGACAGATGTAGAAATACCAAAAGGCTTTGATTTCTTAAATAATTGGTAAATTGTACTGAATACAAAGAGAAATATAGAAATAAATGAAAATAAGAACGCCTAATAAAAACAAACTTAACGAAATAAAATTTTTTCTTTTCATTTTTTAAAAACAAATTTAAACCTTTAAGAACTTTTAAAAGATGTAAACATTGTAAAAGTTTTGACCACGCTTATAAAAAAAAACGCTGCAATTTTATTGCACACGACTGCAATTTATCGTTTGTTAAAGATTTTTAATAAAAGATATTTATAAATTATTAACAATTTATAAAGTTCTGTTATTTTAACTTATGTGTACGTAACTTAAACAAGCTTTTTTTTCTTTCTATGGACTTAAATAAATGTCTAATAAACACAAAAGTTGAGAAAATAACCTTTTCTGGCAAAGTACCATAATACTTTAGTGGAATAAGGTATAAGGTATGTAACATAAATACGTACAATGTTACTAAAAGTTTAAAATATTAAAATCACATTAAAAAGACTCCCAGTTATAGTTAAGAACAAGAAAAAAACAGATTTGTTTTTTAAGAAAATGTTGTGAGTTTGTCTTTACCCTTTTATAAAGTATTTATAAAAATATACAAAATGATATATTGCTTTCGGGGATTCTTACGAGCATGCACATTCCATAACTTTCATGTCACTCCAAGTTGAAATTTTTAGCTTATCACTATGCTCTTCGTCAACATGCAAAATTTCTAACTCCATAAGCTTGGAAGCTGCACAGCATGGACGCGGAACGCGATTATGATCTTGTTGCCAAATGAGGCTTTGAAGTAGTGCGTGATGATGAGCTGGGCTATGGCGAGGGGGGCAGCGACCTTTACAGAAGCCAGCATCAAAAATTTTTGGTTGTATTATAAACTCGAAGCCTTTGATATCTTTAAATGCAACTTCTAACTGATGTCTACAACACCGTTGGTGAGCTTTGAAGCAACTATTAGATGTATTTTTTACGTGCTCAGATTTATGATCGGATCGATGATAAAAGTAATTTCTGCTTTGATTAGTGGTGTGGACTAAATTAATGGCACTCTTTGGTTGGGTGTGTCCAATAATATTTAATACAGGTGTTATTTGATACCGTTCAAACATGTCGTTATTTTTATCAGGCAAATGCAATGATGGTCCTGAATCATCGCTTAATATACGAGCACCAACGCGTCTGCACTTGTCACATTGTATTTCAATACCGAGATTCTCTTGGCTCCTGTTTAACCAACTCCGAACAGCTCGTGTCACATCGAATTCTAGCCATTGACTACGCGTCTCGTCATTAGTAGAGCTTTGAAATGTTATAGTTTGAGCATCTAGTGGGAGGTGCTTGTTCTTTGGCAACAGTTGATAGGCTTTTAAATTAATTTGATGATTTCGCGTTTTTATCTTACGTTGAGAATTTGGTTTATTTCGAGAAATTACAAGATCACCATTTTCTTTACAGCTTCGGTCATTATTTTTAAGATTGCCATTACGCTGTTGTTTTTCTCTGCTTCCCCTGGCTTTGAATTTTTTCACTGACCTAGTTTTAGCTAACGCAGGATTGTAAAGTACCATTAGCCTAACATTGGCTTCATCAACTTTTTCATAACGCAATTGAGCATCATTAAGCTTTAAAGGAAATTCAAGAAGTATATTGGTTTTATCATTAGAAACGCGGTGGGCCTTTCGGAAAAGACTTTCTCGAATCTCTGAACGCCTATGACGTTTTCTTTTATGAGTTATATCGCTCAGATTATTGGTTGCGAAGCTTAAGATTTGCAAATTTGATAAATTTTCACCTTTCGTGAGTTCATTTGCTTTTCGTAACCGCTCCAAATATTCCAAATATTTACTTGAATATTCTATTTGACTAATGTTTGCCTGCAATGATTAAAAAGTGAAAATATTAGTTGCCTCTATAACAAAAAAATAAAATTTACAAATGTCAAAAATATATAAATATATATATAATCTTTTGTTATATTATAATCTTTACCGTTCTCACTTTATACTGACCAGGTAGCTGAAACACAAAGCGCATATAAGCACAAATATGTATGAACCAATTTTGGTCTAAAATTATTTTTTTTATTTCTATCTTTAGCAATCTGGATATAAAAAAGAATAAAAATCTAGAATCGGCGTCTTTTTGTTTAAAAATCGATCAAAATAAAAAAAGATTTCAGTTTATATGTTATATAGTAAATTATTTACCTTCTTCATGTCCGGTATTTTTTTTAAGCCGATCCCTTCCATAACAAGTTTTGCTATATTATCCTTTGTTATATACCTATCATTATTTAAATTATCTACGGCTATTTTTAACAATTTGCTTGCAGGTTCAGGATTGTTTATTCTCTGACTTTCGTGCTTTGTACTTGTGTTGACAAAACTTATAAATCGCTTGGCACGAATAAGCGATTTGTTTTTCGTAATGTCCGATTTAAATTTATCGGCAAATTCAAAGTGAATATTGTTAGAAGATTGACTAAGTATTATCAGACTATATGCGTTTATAAGATGACTATACGTGCTTCTAGTAGGTTTTTTTTTAAGATTTCTGAAATTCCTATTCGGATCATTAAAATATTTACGGTTCCATCCTGATCGTGAATTGTTTCTTGATTTATCTAGGTTTTGAGCAATATAGTCGTGCCCATGCCTTCGTAAAACGATATCTTGACCATTGACCTCTTGTACAAAACTATTATAGGTTATTAGGAATGGTAACAACAAAACGATCACAAGACATAACTGCATTAATGCGTACAGCAAATACGCTATACGTGTAGTGGACACAATATGTTGCCTTGGGGAAGATATACAATAATTTTCTTGACAAGTTATCATTTGATTATATTGTCCATTACAAAAATATTTGTTTATTAAATTCAATTCAATTCTAAAATATTTTTTACGAATTTTTATTGAGGCACATGGAATAGTACACAAATGCTGTGCTAAGCGTGTATCTAATTCATCAAGTAGGTTGTTTGTCCATTGATATTTATCTCTTTCGTCATCCAAACTTAAATACATTTGGAATGTTGTACAATTGTATTCACGTTTGTTATGTATTACCATTTTTAAGCCACATGGCCTAAATATTATACATATTGTATTTGTATATATGTATATTTGTTTTCATACATTTTTATTTATATAAATATTTATATATTTTATTTATTTATACATATAAATAAATATATTATATATATATATATATATATATATATATATATATATATATATAATATATTTATTTATATGTATAAATATCTTAATATTGTCTTAATAATAGTTTTAGCTATGATTGGATATTTTTAACACATGTGACCATCTTTATTTTGTTTTTAAAATGGCACTAATAGCTTCGAATTAATATTATACGTATGTTTTTTGTATTAATATGTTTTTACGTTTATTTAAGCCTAAAATGTACAAAAAAAATAGCAACTTAAGTTTGGAAACCAACAGCACAAACAATAGATAATTTTAAGCGAATTTTTATTGTAGATCATAATAAAAAGGGATCTGATTTTAACTACGTATTTCCTTCACATGAATATATGTCAGGATTATCTTTTTGCTAACCAACGAGCACGAGAGAAAACCTGTTTGGCCAACACTTCAGATTCGACTAAACGCAAATGCTTACTCAGCAACCACAATATAAGCAGACAATATTTACATATACACACACTTCAAATGAATGTATGTATACATCGACACAGTCCCTGCTTTACAGTCCCTTTCATCTAAATAGAATCATTTACATTAATTTTATCTTAGCATTATCGTTACAGTGGAATCTTTTTTTTTCTTTTTGTAGTGTTTAAATAGTCATTTTTTATATTTGTTAATCAAAGAACTAAATGGGTGTTGCTATATTGCAATTTTCAAAAGAAAAAAAAAACATTTAAACATAGTTTGTATTTTTACATATCAATCCTCATATATTCTTCAGGTTTACAAACAAATATAACACATACATTTTTTTATATCTACATATATGCCTAGAAACGTTTTAAAATACATGTATATATTGTCGACAAAATGTAAGCATATGCTTAAACAGATGACGTCGTCGTGTATTTACACACATGCCCAGAGAAATTTTCTTATGTAAATGTGTACACGAAACTTTTGTCGCAATGATTCATTGATAAAAAAATCTCTTTCATTAATGTTCTTGTAAACACTGTGTGTAAATAACAATTAAGCAAAACACAGCAGCTTTTGCTTCTGAATCCCGATTTCTGTGGATGGGCACAATTATACTTATATTTTATGTAAGTATACATGTGTGAATATGCATAAATGATAATGCTTTTATATTTATAAACATGTGAATGAATCAGTTATCCCTTCTTTGGTAATGAACAGATGTACTCAAAATAAAGATAAAACACCAATTTGATGATTGCTAGTACACGATAATTCTGTTCCATGTGTGCGTGTATAATTCATGAAAAATTTAAATTCGATAACTGAATTTTTCGATAAAAAGTGTTGAGAATTAGATATAAAACTCCATTTTTTATATACTAATAAAACTCTAGTCAAGTTAAGTTAAATTTTTTTTCTTTTACAACCAATTCAGTTTAATTCAACACAGCCCAAATTAAATTCTATTTAATATTTATGACATTTTGCAAGTGTTGATTGTAATTTGTTTTAATTTAAATATAAGTTAAGGACTCATAACGTTTTTCTTTTGAGTATGTGTCTATCTATAATTTTGCGCATGAAAGATAATTTTTTATGTAGATATAGCTTTATTAATTCATATATTCATACATAAAAATAATAAAACAAAATCGATTGTTTTTATTTGATACTATTTATTATTGGTTGTATATGTGACTATCCATAGATTTCTGCTGCTTTTGCAAAGTGATCTTGGAAATGTATTCATTAACATGTTTATGAATAGTTAAAATAGCTCACAAGCTAAGCATACAATGTCTAAGTCAACATAACATAACTTTTAAGTTTAAAATTCTTAACGAATCAAATTAAATATATATTGTAATATTAATAGTTAAATTTTAGATGTTAAACTATTTGACACAAGCAGTTACTTTTTAATTACCTTAAGAACAAGTTACGACAATAATTCGCATGCACTTTGAACTAGTTATGTACAATAGTTTGGTTATGTACACTCGAAAGCCACATACATCTCAAAGAGATAACAAATCCTACGAGCCCTATTGCAGGTGTATTTCCTTAAAGGGTATGCATATGAACACGCAAGTGCATATATGTCAAACGGGTACTAATTTGTGTATTGCGTATATTTTAGTTTATTATAATGTATAAATATGAGCATAAATATATACTTAAATATATTATTTTTTTTATATTAACATATATTATATTTTAAAATATATATATGTATATACACATATTTAACATACATATGCACAAAAATATGTATGTATGTGAGAACTGGTAAATATCCGCTACTTTACGAAATACGTTAAGATACACTTTCTTATGAATAACCCTAGTAAGCACTAATGTGCAACCATGTGTACAAAAGGTACACAATATTTAAATACATCTGCATGTACAATCATAAGTCTATATTTATGCTCTTTAAACATTTGTAGAGAGGTTATTAGCAAATTTTAAATTTGAGTTTTTAAAAGGTATATTAAAGGATAGCTAACTTTAATTTATAATTTTTGTTACCTCTCAACGAAAAAATATAACAATCTTGATCTTTAAACTGGAATGTTGCGTTATTCAGTAAAATAGAATCTTGGACATTAACCTAAATTAAAAAGTATTTCAACAAACCGATAAATAAATCTCAATATTAAGTTACAATCACGAATCATATGTCGAATATGTAATCATGTGTTTGCTTCTTGCTAGTAAAAGCAACAGTTAATTAAAGTTTTTACATGTAGAGCTATAACTATTATTAGTAGATGAATTTTAGAGATATGCAATATGAAGTTATTTTTAAAAAGTGCCCAATACTTTTCATATTCATATTATTTTTTATGTTGAGCCTATGAGTTAAATTCAATTTCCTTGGCATAAGCTTCTCTTTGCATTTTTTCACGTAAGCGTGTTATATCTTCATCAATTCGAACAATTGCTCGTATTTTCTGAAAATATATTAAAATAAGATAAAAATATTTGTATTTATGTATACATGGTAACAATAAAACAATATTTTAAATGTAAGCATGTGAAAGCCTATAAAATATCAATCAAATACTTCTAAAACTTAAAAAAAAATAAGTTACCTCACATAAGTCTCCAGGCGTTCGTTTCCATAACCAAAACATGTATGCGGGAATATATAGCATTGATGAAAGCGCAGTGAACCAACCAAACGCGTGTGCCCACCATGGATAACTATATTCAAGATATTTAACTGGAGTCCATTGTACAATATTGAAAAAGAATACTCCCTTTAAAAAATATAAAAAAAAGAAATCATTTTAATTTGCATATTTAAATGACATGGAGAAAAACGAAGAATTTGGCATTATAGAAACTTCTACAATTTTTTATTTATCTGAAGTTTAAAACATACCAAACATATCGCAGGTGTTGTCACACACCAACAGAACTTCCACCAAACCGTAGGATAATATCCTATCATATCTTTGATGCCATCGTAAAACCGATCCACTCCATAGCACCAGGATATTGAGACACACTCGAAGAATATCAACCACAACAAACAAAAGCCACTTACTGCATACGAGTCCAAAATTTGAAAGATGTACATCCCACCCTTAAAGTAAAAATCATTTATAGAAAAGTTAGTACCGTATTTTACTTCTATGGCTCCATGTGTAACAATATGCAATATGTTAATTTCCAAAGCTCTCTCTGTTTACGTCACGACAACAAATTGACTGAAGGATTTGTTTTCATTTCCAACAACAATAGTTTGTAGACTAGCACTTACTTGTGATATACAGGTTAGTCCAACTAGATAACTTAATAAGCATACAATTGCAATAAAAATCTCCTTGCGCTTGCGAAGTAATTGTGGCCATTCATCAATAATTGCCGTAATAAAGCCCTCCATTGTACAAAATTGGGAGTCCAAACCAATTAAAAGCAGCATAAAGAAAAATAAGCAAGACCATAACGGAGATCCTGGAAGCTGCAATACTGCTGATGGATAAACTAGGAACGCTAGGCCAGGACCTAAAGCAGATGAGAATATAACAAATAATTAATTATCAATTTCTTGTATTAAATATATATGTGTTATTAAAAAGCTGCAATCTTTTATTTTGTAAATGAGCGTGAAATTTTAACACGAACCTGACGCGGCAACCTCTGCCACGGGTCTTTGTTGCTCATGCGCCATGAATCCAATAACCGAAAATATAACAAATCCCGCAAACATACTTGTGCTAGAGTTCACAGTGCAAACAATAAGCGCATCCCTGTAAGATAATAATTTTACTTCATGTGCAACCCGATTTATATTTTATTTTAAAGGGTAACTAACTTGTAGACATTGTTGGTAAACTTATTGTAGCTTCCAAGTGCAACTAGTGTTCCAAGTCCTAATCCGTAAGAAAAGAATATTTGGGTGACGGCGTCAATCCATACCTAAGTGATGATCGTCCAAGCCTCTAAGTTTTATGTTCAATTGTTAGTATATTTCCTTACTATTGCTTACCTCGGACTGAGAGAGTTTTGAAAAGTTGGGAATAACATAGAATTTAATGCCCTCAAGGGCACCAGGTAATGTTATACCACGAATTAATAAAACTGTAAGTAAGACGTACGGAAACAAAGCTGTAAAGTACACAACTTTGCCCGTCCATTTGACACCCTTCCAGATGCAAAAGTAGCAAAGTATCCAAACAAGCAATAATGTACCAGCCAGCTCCCAGCGAATGTTGCCCATTTCTTCGATTCCTGATGATATTTGTAGAGCGCGACGTCTAAAATTAAATTAATTAAAAATTCGCTTGATTCGGGTGCAATAAAAATCGGCATTATTTCAATAAAGATACTGGAGAATTTTTTTAAGAACTCTTCTTGAATTCCTTAATTTCTGGTTAAATCAAAGACAATGATTCTCGGATAGAAATTAACATTTTTACTTACTCCCAAAACTCTTTTACTGGATCGGTGAGCTGTGTTGAGGAAATATTTGTGGCTGCTACTGTGCAATACTTGCTTGCCGTTCCATTGAAGATTTTATCCCAGCAATGTAAATTCTTTCTTTCATATTGATTAACACAATTTACGGTGTTCCACCAATTATTACAAGTACGCCAGGGAACATCTGTAAAATGTATCAAAATATATGCAATTTGAAAGTCCCTTTTTTTATATACAAATTTAAATTTCTTGCAATCTGAAAACGTACCAGCTCGCATTGACATAAAAAAGTAAAATACGGCCCAAGCTAATATAACAATGTAATAAACGTTCATCCAACAAGACATAACGGCAGCTGCATATCCAATACCTATAAAATGTTATATTAATTAAAGTACAGAAGTAACTAAATAGATTTTGTTATACCTTTAAAGATTGGTGCGATTTTGAATACTCCTAGTCCGCCAATTGTTAGCATTTGTCCTAAAGCCAATTCCATAAAGAACATAGGTATACCAGCCAGGAATAATGTAATTAAATAGGGTAGCAAAAAGGCTCCTCCTCCATTTTTGTAGCACAAATACGGAAATCTCCAAACATTTCCCAAGCCAATCGCAAGCCCCACGACCGATAATATAAAGTCCAATTTTGAGCTCCAGCTGCCACGATCTGGGAGACTGACCTTGGCTAACTATAATAATCAATAAGGATTTTTTTGCAGAACATTATTTGGGTAAAAAATACTCGTTACCATCTATAAATACACAACGACTGGCAAATATACATCTGAGCACCACACACATATGTGCTTAGCATACAGATATACTAAACATATTAAAAATCACTGCTTCATCAACTTAGGTAATTATTCAAATGTGCAGTTGAAATTTTTCCCAATAAGCCTACAGTTTGCTTTTTGCAGTAGGACGACATTATAAAATAATTGAGAATATTGACACAGAAGAATAAAAACTGATACGCATAATGGTGTCGCTAGTTATTTCTTGTTCATTCCTAATTCATTTCCAAATTTAAACGAGTATTAAAAAAATCGTTCAAATCATGACTTACACTTCTTTCAAAGCGCTTGATAAAAAAATACACTACGACACAGTTTTTTTTTTGTATATGATAAACTATCATGCGTACATACATTGTTACTACATAGTTTAAAATGTAAATAATTACTGCTAATTTTAATTTCGGGAAACACAAATTGTATATATTTTAAAAAAATATTGGATTTTTAACAGAATTAAAGATATGGATATGTTTCATCATGTTTCTGCTCATATTTTCTTTCTATGTTTCTTTCTATGTCTTAAATAATGTATAATTTATACTATTGTCCACTACTTACCTGTTGACTTACGGAGGTTTCCATTTCCGATGTATTTCTTTGACTTATCTCTTTAGGGCACAAAAGCTTCCCCATTTCGATATGACCATGGTTTTGTCGATCCGCATTATCGCTATCGGTGCCACAGTTACTAGACATTGCCTAAATGTACTTAACTCGATTATGCCGCTTTTAAACTTTAATATTCCTATTTTTATTCGATATATAAGTAATAGTTTCTTCAAGAAGAACAGAAAAATGAAGACCTTTTTTATCACAATAAACAGTTTTGTGCTCTTTTATAGGCAACTTGGTATTGACTTATTATTAGGAACTCTTGTCTTTAGTGTATATTATTTCAATACACAATAGAATTAAACGAAAATGAATATTCACGCACCGTCGACACCCACACGGGCCACTTGCTAACATCCAACTAAACTTCTCCCGTATTCCATCCTACAGTTTACCTATTTACCGAAATTCGTCAGTAAAACGCCAAACTATGCATCCAATCAAGGCATTTAAACTAAGCTTAGAAAAACCAAGGCTGCCTGTCAGTTTAACATACAATTTAATTTAATAATAATTTACGATGAGGGTTTTGACCGTTGCCAGTAACTATGTGGATGCTCATTCCCTCAATAATAGCACAAATCACAAAATCATACACACTCATCTATATGTAGTATGTAGTATGTAGTATGTAGTATGTAGTATGTAGTATGTAGTATGTAGTATGTAGTATGTAGTATGTAGTATGTAGTATGTAGTATGTAGTATGTAGTATGTAGTATGTAGTATGTAGTATGTAGTATGTAGTATGTAGTATGTAGTATGTAGTATGTAGTATGTAGTATGTAGTATGTAGTATGTAGTATGTAGTATGTAGTATGTAGTATGTAGTATGTAGTATGTAGTATGTAGTATGTAGTATGTAGTATGTAGTATGTAGTATGTAGTATGTAGTATGTAGTATGTAGTATGTAGTATGTAGTATGTAGTATGTAGTATGTAGTATGTAGTATGTAGTATGTAGTATGTAGTATGTAGTATGTAGTATGTAGTATGTAGTATGTAGTATGTAGTATGTAGTATGTAGTATGTAGTATGTAGTATGTAGTATGTAGTATGTAGTATGTAGTATGTAGTATGTAGTATGTAGTATGTAGTATGTAGTATGTAGTATGTAGTATGTAGTATGTAGTATGTAGTATGTAGTATGTAGTATGTAGTATGTAGTATGTAGTATGTAGTATGTAGTATGTAGTATGTAGTATGTAGTATGTAGTATGTAGTATGTAGTATGTAGTATGTAGTATGTAGTATGTAGTATGTAGTATGTAGTATGTAGTATGTAGTATGTAGTATGTAGTATGTAGTATGTAGTATGTAGTATGTAGTATGTAGTATGTAGTATGTAGTATGTAGTATGTAGTATGTAGTATGTAGTATGTAGTATGTAGTATGTAGTATGTAGTATGTAGTATGTAGTATGTAGTATGTAGTATGTAGTATGTAGTATGTAGTATGTAGTATGTAGTATGTAGTATGTAGTATGTAGTATGTAGTATGTAGTATGTAGTATGTAGTATGTACACATGGAATAATTATTCGTATGACCCTAATCCGAGTATTTTAATATATAACTCACATTACTTTACCCCTACATCATTTAAATTGTAGACTCGTTGCACCGCAGCTACCCTACGAATGATCTGCGGAAAAATTCGAGTTCAATTATTTAATCATGGGACATCATCATATGGGCTCACTTCCGAATCGGATTAAATACGTAACACACATACATAAATTTCATGCAAGCGCTTAAAATGTTCATTTAAATAATTGTATTATTAATTTCTCATTTCATTTTCAGTTTATGCAAAGCATCTATCAAAATAAAGAACAAGATGAGGTTAAACTGTATACGGGGTTATATTATTGGGAAAGGAATAATAAATGTACATATTCAATTTTTTGGTAAAACATAAATTATTTCGTATTAAACCAAAAACAGTTTTTATTAAAAAAAAAAAAAATACCATAATTTAGTACATTTTTCTTGGTGACCAATTGCAACATAGTTTTGATAAATCAGTGTGACCAAATTGCAAATAAATTTTCCCAGGGTCAAGCAGCGCAAGCTCTTTCTTCTGTCGAAAGAAATCAGGATAATAAAAATTAAAATTCTTGCAAAACTACTTACGATTCTAGTTGAAATTAATGGTAAAGACTCAGTATGACACTGCAATTAGTAAATATTTAATCATTTTTAATATTAGTAGACAAAATACAATACAAAAACTTTACTCAGCAAGTCATTCAAGATTTGAATAAAAAGGTATACAATGCAATTCACCTGTAGAAGTATTTAAATTTATATATATGTATATATAATAACACATAAACGTAAAAGTGTCAATAAGGTATATAATAATAATTTATGTTTGCAATAATATTAATATACATGCAATATATTATACTTAATTCACAATAAAATGATCAATATCATATTAATTTTGTTTCTCTGTCTTTGTAGATTAATTATTTGGTATTTATTGACACTTATGTTCAATCAACGTGATCTTTGCACGCATATCGTACAAATATGTAGTTTAGTTTTCGCTTACTTACTTTGGCAATAATTGGTTTTACTATAATAATTTTGAGCTGGACTTGGAGAAAAAGCGTAGATTCCCAAAGCTTTTAACAGGACATAGGGAAATTGGGCTCTCATCATTTTTATATTGACGACATTTATGCACCAATTTCCAATCCAAAGCAGACACACAAGAGTTTTTTGAACTCACCACCATTACGTGCAAAAGCATGTAAAAGAGATTTTCAAAATGTATTTGAATATACCAAGGCAAAAATCAGAAATTCAGAATAAGTAGAAAAAATATTCAGACGTACTTCTTACGATTACTATAATTTAGACACTGATGACAGCTACGAGAATCAAAATGCAAGTAAAATAGATCACAACGGTAGTGATAGTGGGGATGTAACAATATCGGAAGTTTACGATAGATATAAAAATTCGTTATACCATTCCGAAACTAAAAAACTCGATAAGCATGTTAGTTTAAAGTTAGTAAAATTTATCCAATATAATAATTCTTATAAAAATAAAAAATCTTTCGATTTTAAGAAAAATAGTTGCAAAAGAAATCAAACAAAAGTTGATTATTCCAAAAAATTTTCTTCATGGGCTACGATCAATGTCCTCGTAATTTTGGAGCGTATGTACAAAAGCTAAAAATAAAACTGATTGGAATATTCCGAGGACCAAATGCATTATAAGTAACAAGAAAAAAAGTAATGAACGCGCCCATCAGCTTTTATTTTATGAAATGGGAAAAACGGGAGGCGCTGAACTATGTCGTATGCTGTTTAAAGAGAAATAAGTAATGAGTAATAAGCATAAGTAATCAAAATTATCATATCCATAAAATCAAAAGATATAACAATTTGGCAGACCTATGTGAAATAAGGTTTTAAATATATATGTATCTATGAATTATAAAAGCTTTTAATTATGTATTTTGAAAAGCCAATAAAACATTTTAATGTTGCTCATCCATAAGATAAAATTTGTATCACATATTTTACCTTATAGTAAAATTGTATATTTCTACAAATTTTTAGATGATTTTTAATATATTCGGTTTCTTTTATTATTTATCGGACACTTTCATTATTTTGTGGCAAATATAAAAATAATAATAAAATGCTTGTTGAATCACAAATCTTTTTTAGTGCTTATTTATTAAAAATTATAATAATTGACAATATGTTTCTTATTCTAGTCGTCTGCACCTCCAATTAATTTTGTCAGTGGTAGTGAACGCTAAGGGTTTTTTGCTATTCATAATTCTCCACATTTTCTTATAAGTTTCAATCATGGAGTCCTAGGCGATAGAGATATTGTTTAAGCTACAAAGCTGCAGTTTTAAACATGTAATTCAATATATGTTTTATAATAATTACTCGTATACATATATGGTACATACAAATTCAATTAAAATCAATTATCTTCACTATTGAATAAATTGCCAGTTACGTGTAACTTACCCGAAAAAAAGTCATAGTTGATCCACTTTCCAGGGTTCCATATGAAATTTCCGTTTGGCTAGCCAAATCCTCGGCATTTTCAATGGGATTTATCATTCGTTCGACAGTTAAGAAGGCGGCCAAATTAGCTGTATAAATTAATAAACCGTTGGTTCCAGTTAAGGAAAGTACCGTTTTATTTCAGAATCTTCTTAAGACTAAAATACAATAGTGATCGGAGTTCCTAATCTAGCTGTGGGTGCTTGGCAGCGACGTCAGCGTTGGCGGCAGAGGCTTCGATCGGTCATCGATATTGTTGACACAGCGGCGTGGTTGAAGTAGCTGCGCTTGCATTATTGGGCCTCCCACTTGGAGATGTTTATGTTTTCAGTTCCCCGAACATTGTTGCAAAATACTATGTGTTTTGCATAGTTCGGCATCACAATGTTGTGATATTGAAACATCAGCTTATTCTGATATTGGTTATTTATTGCTCAATTTTAAGATAAATATGAGCTTTCAGCTTTTTAATTTGGCAACATTGTTGCTGGGTTTAGCAACATTGTTGCTGTGTTTGTTATTATTGTAGTGTGGGCTCTTGAGTGTAAGGGTCCATAACTCTCCCTCCTCTAAATCCAACTTGTCCTCAAGGTGGTACTAAAAGTACGGAATGTTATTAAATTCCGGTAGCGTGTTGTTGCGTTGTGCTCTATTGTTGTTTACTTTTAGGTTATTGTTAAGGACTTGTGGTGCGTCATTGATCTGAAGAGTTATATTCTCTCTTGGTCGAAGGCAGATTTTAGCTATTGCCGTGAATATGCAAATGATGGCAATGAGAAGGTAAATAGCCATTCTATTTACTGATGATTGTGCTGTTAGTTGTTGTAGGTGTTTTACATTTTTTATGTGCATTACTTGGAGGACTTCCAGTGATAATATGTGCAAACGCTCGGCTTCAACTGGGGTCATCTGGATAAGTGGTGCTCCAGGTCTCATAATCGTTGCTTCTTTGTTGTTGATTTTGATGGTGTCGTTCCAAAAGTGTATAAGATATGTTCCTTGTAGTTGGATATTTGAATTGTTGTGGTAGATGGTGCCGTTGAAGTTATTGAGTACGATGATGCTTCTGTCGATTTCTTCGATTTCTTCTATATGATCCGTGTTGCTGAAGTCACACAGCGCTTCCTTTCCCTGCACGAACTTAGATAAACACTTAGATTTACTTAAATTAACAATGTTGCTCTTATCGCATCGTTTTACATGATTTGCCGTTTTACAGTTTTCGGGTACTTTAAATATAATGTATTTGTTTACAAATATTTCTTTAGTTTCTATATGGATGACAGAATTATTTTTTATTACAGGTTTTATAATTATATTTTTGTACGTTATAGTTTCTAGTTGTGGAATTTTAACAATGTAAATTATAGCTGTTTTGTTATGCAGTACTGTGACATCAACAAATTCTAACATTTCTTCTGTTGTTAACGAGCTTAGATTGCTGTTTTGGAAACTCTTATTGATTTCATTTAATTCGTTTTCGTTTAGAAGAAGTGTGTTTATAATATTTGATTTTGCCCAGTGAACGGCATATTTAATGTTGACTATTTCTTCTTTTAATAATCTAACTTGAGTCTGTAAACTTGTAGCTATTTCGTTACTGAAATCGTTATCTTTTTTGATTGTATTCGTTAGCATATTGGAGACTGAAGTTAAATTATTTATTCTATCCTGTAGCTGTTTGTTAATTATTATTTGATCATTGTTATTAGTAATTAGGTTATTGAGGTTGTTTGTTATCATAACTAAGTCGTTATGGTCTGGATTTCCGGCAATATATTTCCATGCGGAGCCTATCATATCTATCGATCTAGTATGTCTATCTTTAGGTGTTAATGTACTTAGTGCAGTCAATGTTTGTGTTATTTCGTATGTTAAGGTGTAATATAGGTAACTCGATCTTAGTGATTGAATTGTATGCAATCTTATGTTAAGTAATTCTTGTTCTATTTTATTAAATTTTCTTTTTTTTTTTTTTTTCGGACATAACGGACAATGTTGATGATCTAGGAAGTTTCGGACGTTATTATTATGTATTTTTGATATTACTTTTATGGTCTACTCTTCCTGCTTGGGTTATTACTGTTGTGTTATTATTTTTTTTTTACTGTTTCCTCTTTATATCTAGGTGAAAGTTTAGAACCTAGTCTAGTGTTTTGTTTAACAAATATTTTCTGTCCTGGTGTGTAGTTTATAATGTCGTTATGTCTCCTATTGTGGGTTTGTAAGTCTTTGTATTGTTTTTGTCTTAGTTTGTCAAGTTGGCATTTAATATTTGCTGCATTGAGTGTTTCGAAAATAATGTCGAGATTTTTAAAATGTGATTCTTCGTCTTTACTGAACACAATAATATCGTCAATATAAATGTAGCAGATATTACCTATGTGTTCCCTGAGTATATCGTCAAGTGCGCGTTGGAAAATGGAAGGGGCATTTTTCAGTCCAAAGGGGAGTCTAGTGAATTCGTATTTTCCGTTGTTCACAGAAAATGCCGTTTTTTTCTATGTCGTTTTCTTTTAATAGGATTTGGTGAAACCCGCTTTTAAGGTCTAGGACAGAGAAGAATTAATTATTCCCTAATTGTGCAAGTACTCCGTTAATGTCTGGTATTGGATATCTGTCCGCTATTGTCACACTATTCAATTTCCTGTAGTCAATGACCATTCTGTATTTTTTTCACATTAGAAGCATCTAATTTCTTTCGAACAATCCACACAGGTGAATTGTAAGGTGATCTAGAGGGGCGTATTATGTCATTGTCTAAAAGTTCTTGAATTTGCTTGTTAATTTCGCCTTTTAGAGACATGGGGTATTGGTAGAATTTCGAGTATACTGGTGTTTCTGTATTCGTTCGTATTTCCGCTCTTACGTTGGTGGTGTAGGTCAGTTTTTCGTTGGGCTCTGCAAAAAGGTTGGGGTAATTTTTCAAGAGATTGCTTAGTTTGGCTTTTTATAATTGCGTCATATGCTCGGCTCTTGGCACAATTATGTTTACTGCATCAAATTTTTTTTCTTTAATTGGGATTTGAGTTCCATTTTTCAGAAACAAAATTTGTTTGGTTGTGTCAATAACGGCGCCTAGTTCTTTAAGGCTGTCATTTCCTAGTATTGCGTCGAACGTTCTTAGGGTAGGTAGTAAAAAGAATTTGACAATGGAATTTGGGTCATTAAACAAATTAGCCATTTTATGGTGGGTGATTTTTATGTTGCCTCCAACAGAGACAGCATGAAAGGGTTTTTCATTTAATCTTGGGTTTGGTACATATTTGGGTTGGATGTAGTTTCTGTTTGATCCTGTATCAATTAAAATTTTTAATATTTCTCCGCTCCTCAACTTACATTCGAAATATGGTAAGGAGGAGTCGGCTATCCTAAAAAATTAAGGTAAGTATAGTCGTATAGGTATTCGTTATCGTCCTTTTCGATGTTCTCAATGTAATCTATTAATGTTTCACCATATTTTTCATTTGTTTCTTGGTTTGCTAAAAGCTGGTCGTATTCGGTCATTTCGCGATCTTCACTTTCTGTTGCGTTTGTTTGGATGTTAAAATTTCTTGACTTTACTTAATGGTCACTTTTCTTTTAAATATATTTTATGTTTGTATTTTGTATTGCTTTAACTTTAATTTTCTTGAAAACCAGTAGCTGGTTTTACCTTTCTATCCTGGAGGGTCCTTTTGTTAGGAATCGCAAGATTAGGTTATTTTATACTGCTCTTTTTTTTTATTTAACGGCAGTGGTTTTATTTTGTTATAGTTTTACTTTTTTTTATAGGTTATTAATTTAATAAATTTTGATTTTTCTTAATTTGTTTTAAAATTTTTTTCCATATGATTTTGAAAACTTGTGTTTTTTTTTTCTCTTAAAAATTTTTTTCTATAATTTCTTATCACTTTATATAAACTTACATTTAAATGTTGTGATGTGGCTACTCCTTCTGGTAGTCCGGATGTATTCCTTTTCGCTCTTCTACTTTGGATCCTGCGACTACACGATTAAAGGATGTCCTGCGGGCGTACCTGACAGTACTGTAGTCCACCGATGAGTTTTGGAAAACTTAATTTCCGACGTTCACACCTCCTGGTGATCCGGATGTTCTCCCTTTTGCTGTTTCGCTACTAAGGATCCTGCGATGCACTCCTAAGTGAAGGTTGTTCTGCGGGCTTGCCTGACAGTACGCGTGATCCGCCAATGGGCTGCTGTTGTTGGCTTCTAACGAAGGAGTCTTCCAACAATCAGCGGGCCAGTGTAAAGGGTGAGAAATTAATCTCGAGTCTGACTTAACAAGACACATCCTTTAGCACTGGTCCCTGCTCGGGCGCCAATTAATAAACTGTTGGTTCCAGTTAAGGAAAGTACCGTTTTATTTCAGAATCTTCTTAAGACTAAAATACAATAGTGATCGGAGTTCCTAATCTAGCTGTGGGTGCTTGGCAGCGACGTCAGCGTTGGCGGCAGAGGCTTCGATCGGTCATCGATATTGTTGACACAGCGGCGTGGTTGAAGTAGCTGCGCTTGCATTATTGGGCCTCCCACTTGGAGATGTTTATGTTTTCAGTTCCCCGAACATTGTTGCAAAATACTATGTGTTTTGCATAGTTCGGCATCACAATGTTGTGATATTGAAACATCAGCTTATTCTGATATTGGTTATTTATTGCTCAATTTTAAGATAAATATGAGCTTTCAGCTTTTTAATTTGGCAACATTGTTGCTGGGTTTAGCAACATTGTTGCTGTGTTTGTTATTATTGTAGTGTGGGCTCTTGAGTGTAAGGGTCCATAACTTATACGATGCAACTATAATAAGAGAAAAGAATCCCCACACACTACTGACAATGCGAGTAGATATAGCTTTGGGATAAATATCTGATCCCTGTTGCATCAGTGTTCCAATTGTAAACCAAAAACTGTCGGATATAGTAAATTGATTACTTATAGTAATATGATCCAAGTCACAGGGATGTATTGCACGCCATTCGATCGGAGATAATTTTGCCACAATATATATAGTAATCGATACGAACATATATCCATATGTCAATCGCTAGAGGATTCATAAACGCTAATAATCTTGTCGGATTCAGTGCTGCTTGCTTGCTTAAAAAATGCAATGCTTAAAAAAAAAATCTCATATTTTTGTAAACGTTTTCAATTTAAAGACTTTTTTTAAATTAAATTTAATCTAAGTTAATTTATTTATATATATAAGTATATATATGCAATTGTGTGTAGGTATGTAATTCCATATACTACACATCTAGACGTACTGACATTGGCTGCAGCATTTATTTAGCTCTGGTCTTTGCCGTTTATTTGTACACCATAGAGCAAAACGCATCTCTTCTATCATTTCAACCCACAGATTACGTCGAACCGATGGATGGATAACTTCATTGTTGTCTTCAGATATACTTATAAAAGACGGAGTTAATTCATTGCTTGTATTATCCATACAATGAGAGTGATGCATTTGCAATGGCTTAGACTGATTTCGAAAGTGAATAAGAAACTCAAGTAACGCAACAATAAATGCAACTAAAATTCCTGTAAAGAGCACAACAAATATGCCACCTAAAATACATTATTTCCGAAAATGTAGGTAATTTTAATTAATCAACAACTTTAATATACACACCTATGTTTTCAAGTCCAAGAGCATTGGCCTTTGAGTGTTTTATGTTTGATTGCCTTGTGCAGGTCTCATCTGTGTTCTTCCACCATTTGTCATAAAGAATTTGGATATCTCCTTTTTCCTGAAGCTCTAAAATTGCCAGGGAAATTTTATCACGCCATGGAGAACCTTTTGGAGTAGCAATGCCGTAACCTAAATGCGTATCAAACAATGAATAGAATCAATATACATATTATGTCAACTTAAAATGGAACCCTATACCTTTGGTATCCAACAAGCCACCGATCTGCGTTAGGTTGCAATCGCGTTGAACAATATAATCTAACATCGTTGACTCCATTAAAAAGGCATAGTTGCCTTCGTTGACACGTCTAATACCATCCTCGTAAGTGGTAGTGAACGCTAAGGGTTTTTTGTTATCCATAATTCTCCACATTTTCTTATAAGTTTCAATCATGGAGTCCTAGGCGATAGAGATATTGTTTAAGCTACAAAGCTGCAGTTTTAAACATGTAATTCAATATATGTTTTATAATAATTACTCGTATACATATATGGTACATACAAATTCAATTAAAATCAATTATCTTCACTATTGAATAAATTGCCAGTTACGTGTAACTTACCCGAAAAAAAGTCATAGTTGATCCACTTTCCAGGGTTCCATATGAAATTTCCGTTTGGCTAGCCAAATCCTCGGCATTTTCAATGGGATTTATCATTCGTTCGACAGTTAAGAAGGCGGCCAAATTAGCTGTATACGATGCAACTAT
This sequence comes from Zaprionus lineosus, assembly GCA_035044505.1. Classification (NCBI taxonomy): domain Eukaryota; kingdom Metazoa; phylum Arthropoda; class Insecta; order Diptera; family Drosophilidae; genus Zaprionus; species Zaprionus lineosus. Next base: position 181,870 of record JAWNNX010000464.1, on the reverse strand, counting down.
AATAAGAGAAAAGAATCCCCACACACTACTGACAATGCGAGTAGATATAGCTTTGGGATAAATATCTGATCCCTGTTGCATCAGTGTTCCAATTGTAAACCAAAAACTGTCGGATATAGTAAATTGATTACTTATAGTAATATGATCCAAATCGCAGGGATGTATTGCACGCCATTCGATCGGAGATAATTTTGCCACAATATATATAGTAATCGATACGATTAAATAGGCAGCTAGAATATATATCCATATGTCAATCGCTAGAGGATTCATAAACGCAAATAATCTTGTTGGATCTGAAGATGGCACCTATAAAACGTTCTTAAAAGTGTTTAATTTTATATTGTTGGTTTTTTTTCATATAAGCCATACCTTGAACAGTATGCTTATGCCTAAATTCATAAATGGTTTAGTAAAATCAATGACACTCTCACGGGCATATGTAATAGTCATAGAACCAACTGCCAAATCAGCTTTCTAAAAAAAGGATAAAAACATATTGAGATAGAAATAATTTGGTATCTAAAAAATATAGGCAAACAGTTTGAACTGTAAAAAACAAACATATTTCATGAGCTGCGCAACCATGCCGTTCCATTGACCTGTCTCTGGATCCTTAGCACCATATTTTCTATCAGGTACTAGATCTAATATGTAATCAAATCCCACTTCGTGTGATATCGTTTCTAAAATATCAACGCAGAATCCATAAAAACGTTCATTTCCAGTATAGTTTTTTCCATAACGCATCATTACATACGGTGTCTCCTTAAATTTGGGATAAGTTATTACTAAGCCAACATGATATTTTCATACACATACCAATATTGTTATAACTACCAAAGTAACATTCATTGAGCCAGCATCGAAAAATAAAGAGGGCGCTGTTATATTAAGATGTTCTTGCGGTGTCCATTCGCCTACTTTTACGATTGAGTGTTGTTTCAGTTTTATTAAGTCGAGCTTGAATTGAACTCGTTGACCTTCTTTAAATTGAATCGGACCCGTAAGTCCTTTAAACTCAACCTTAAAAAATCAATAAGACTTCATTATTTCGAATATAGAGTTTAAATACAGTAAACTTTCATCATGAATTACATATGCCTAATGCACTAATCTGTGTAAACTCATTCATTGATGTTGAATGAAAACACATATTTTATGCTTAAGCGGCTTATATATTCAAATATTATAAATAAAATAATTACCGCATTTATATAATTTATCAAGCTTAGACCATCATTCCAGGGAACTTCATCCTCACATGTCAAATTTGACAAGTGAAGTAATGGATAGATTGACCGCAAACCGATAGCAAACACATAAACTGAGTCGAACATTAACGCAGCCTCAGTCTAAATTAATATATGTAAATATTTCATTATATAAATCAATTGTATTTAAAAATGTTAAATCTAAAGTTACCTCAATTGTAACACCTTTTTTTAAAACATAGTCCGACATATTTCGGTTAAGCCGCTGACGATCGTATGAGTTCATATCCTTTAGGATTTCTTTGACCGCAACATCGCTCATATCCACAAGCCGAAATGATGTAATATTAACAAAATTATATTTAAAATCTTCTAGATCGAATGTCTCCAAATCGAAACTTGTGAACAGGTAATGATATTTATACTCATTCATTTGCTGCTGAAGTATCTTTAGTTATATTATGATAAACAAACAATGTATTTATGAAAATTTGTTACTACCTCAAATGAAAAATCATTTTCGATTTAAGAAACGACCTAATCTGAATTATGTTGATTTATAAAGAGAAAACTAAACTTATTTTTTTTGTTTTATGTTAGACTAGAACATGTAAAAACAGTATTGCTATTTACTTACATTTTTTAAAAGTTTTGAAATTCCAGCGGAATGAGTGTCAATTAATATATTATGAATTTCTTTATTTTTGAATTCATGAAGAGCCGAGAGGTATGATGATTCTGACACTTGTCGTATAAATACTTCTGCTTGAATTGACTGCGAAACGTGGCTTAATTTTAAAATACCTTTACGAAATTAGCTTTCGAATATTAAAATATTAGCATAGAGTAAAATACAGTAGTTACCCTGATCTTTTTCGTAGAGTATACCAAACCTGGTCCAATTTAGATATCGAATAACATCAATGAAGGCTTGATTGACGTAATGCTGCGAAGGGTGAACATTAATAGAAAAGTCTTGAGTAGATCGACCAATGCCAATGTCTGGAATATCAAGATCATCGCAAATCGAATTTATGTGGATGGCGAGAGCCGAGTTAGTCGAACTAAATATAGCTTGAATTCCATCTTCGATTAGACTGCACACTGTCATTTAAATTTAAAAAAAAAAATTTATATATATATATATATATGTATATATATATATGCGACTTAGAAAGCTAACCTTTTTGGACAGTTTTAAAAGAATCCTTGCTCAAGTATTCTATGTGAGGCTCTAAGTTTGTCTCGGATAGTAAGCTTTTATCAAAATTAAGCCTATTAACCGCATATTGAAAAGCCACTTCTGGATAAATTTGATTCCCATCAGTCTTTGAAAAGAGAGCTCCTTTAAATTTGGGGTGGTATAAAAAAAAATAAATATTATATTATCTTACTCGCAAGTTAATAAAAAAAAAAGCACCAAAAGCTTTATTCATTTTAGTTTAAGATTATAAAAATATTTTTTCACTTTTCGATTTGTAAAATTAATTCAAGGGTACCTTACACTAAAAATATAGCACAATAGCTCATTACATATCGTTATAATAAAATCAATAAAAATCAACATTAAAAGCAGCTTGCTTATAATTAAAATAAGTACTTTATATATGTGTTTATGTGTTTTTATATTTTTCAATATTATACTAACCCACGCGAATAACATTCCTTGATCCAACATAAGCTACTATCGAAAACGTAATTAGCAAAATTAAGAAGCATTTTAAATTGTTGCCGACACCTAAATTTTTCATAATTTCCATTTCTTCTTCTACAACTGAATTTTAAAATAGCAGTGAAGAACCCAAAAAAATGCAGCAGCAGTGGAAAAGGAAAATGCACTGTGCTGTCAGTCTTTACATGAACACTAAAAAGTATTAATGAAAACTTTATTTATTTATACCAGTTTTAATAAATTTGTATTTATATATTAACTCTATTTAATTTTTATGACGGCCCAACCTTCAAAACATATAAGCTACACTATTTCAAATGCAAGTCCCCAGTGCTGCCATTTTTACATAAAAAGCTGCCAACTTGGATGGTAACAGAACGGCAACGATAACTTTTAGACCAAACAAATAGCAGTGCGCCGTATTGTTAAGCTAAAAACAATATATTTGTAAGCTCCCTTCTTATGACTCATTAATTATGGAATAATGGAAAAATGGAATAATAGAAAATTAAAACAATGTCTTTCTCTCATTAGAACGTGACGCATTTCTAAAGTTAATTTGTAATTTGGACTAAAAATGTAACAAAAAATATATGTTCTTGTCATAATTGTTTCAATGTTCAGTTTATTTCAAATAATTTGAAGTTACTTATTATTTGAATTACAATCATTAATACTCCACTATTATTAATAGTCAAGTTTTTCAGGACATCTATCTTTTTTTCGAAAACTCTACAGCTAAAAAGAATTGAAAATAAAAGATTTTTCGATTCGTTGCAGTAAAACGTTCATGCTTTAAAGTCCCACATACATATAATAAATTAATACGAGAAAAGGTTTAGTTTAGGTTTAGAAGTAGAGTGATAGGACACCAGTTATTTAGACTTGTTAATCATTTCAATAGCAATATGACAAAAATTATATATATATACATATTTTGTTATGTTTTAAAAGAATAGAAACTTTCTGAAAGGTATACACGAACTTGTCCAGCACATCTGCATGTACTTGATTATTAATAAATAAAAAATAACTTTTCATTGAATTTAAAATATTTATTTTTCAAGACTTATTTGAAATAAGTTTTATATGATGTAGGTATGCGTTAAATTGTCTCTTTTTTATCTTAACTTAATATTCATATTTTTATTCTAAAGTGCATTTGACTCGTTTTATATATGTATGCACACAAATGCACAAGCACGGACATATGTTGCATGGCATACAGTTAAACAAACAAATAAATATTTATGTAAATGTGTTACTTGGTATGTGCACGACTGCACAAATTTTTTTATTTGAATTCTCTTTTCCTCATATTTGTAGTTTTGTTTATAACCTGTAGTCACTAACATTGTTAAATTTAAATTTTTAATGCAATCATTTTGCAATGTTTGTAAATAGTTGTACGCTTTTAATTAAATTACACATATAACTCGATTATTCTACAAATGATTTAGTTAAATTATTTTGTTGTTTTTGAATTTCCGTATCATCTATTTACGCACTTGTATCGCTATACTTAAAAGACGGCCAGCACTTACAACTACACAAAAACAACACAGCGCTTCAATCCGCGCATGATTTTATGCATTAATTTCGAACGCAACCATAATCATATTTGTTCAAGTTGTAATCCGTAGTCGCTAGATTATATTTATATATATGAGAATACATATACTAAATACATACATATGATGTATTTGTCATTTAATAACGCATGTGTTTGAGAATATATAATTTTATGTAGATATATATGTGTATATGTAGGTAGGTAGACAGGCAGGTAGGTAGGCATATATTCATCTATATATGTACGTCTAAATAAATGCATGCATGTGCATGTGCCCATACGTATAGGCATGCGCTTTTATACATACAACATGCATGTAAAATTGAATGGAAATAGCTGTTTGTGAGCTGAATACTTACATATGTGTAAGTATGCGTGTGTACACCAGTGTATGTAAGTATGTATGAATGGAAAAGTTAGTTACAGTAGACATTTTCATATATTATTGCTAAGTAAGTTGCTGTTTTGTTTTAATTTGTTTTTCGGAAAAATTGGTTAAAATCACAGATTTGAAGAGAACAATTATGTACACCGCAATAATTATATTAATAATATATGTGTTTTCATGTATGCTCCTACGAAAGTTTATATTTCGATAATAGCAATATTTAACGTATTCGTTTCACTACCTTAAAAAATAAAAAATACACACACAAAAAAAAACCAATAAATATTTGTAATCATATACAGAAATTTGAATGTATATTTTTCCATCGGTGCGCGCCAAATGAGCATGTTTTTTAAATTTAAATATGTATGTACAAAATAATTCATGGCATTATTAAACAATTGTTATCATAGTGATTGTCTTGTTCTGTCCTATATGCAATTGAACAGACATATATTGAAAAAATATATGATAAGCACTTTAAATTGATGCATTTAATTACATATAACATATGTATACTCTACACATGCATATCCATACATTGAAAAACTATTAAGCCCTTTTTGTAAGGTCCATACTAGATACGAACATATAATTTTTAATATTAGTGATATTAACCAGCTATGTTCAGGTGTAAGGTTTATTTCAAACAAAAAAAGTTATGTATATATATATATATATATGTATATACATATATATATATATACAATTAATTACATAAGGCTATAACTTGTCGAAAAGTAGGCAATATATTTTTGCAATATTTGAATACACATTCATACAACCAGTGTACAGTTACAATTATATAAAGATCAGAGCAATTATATGAACTTTCTACAGAACAAGACAAAACATTTCTGTTGCATTTTGTCTATAAAAGTTTTTACTAGTGAATTTTCCATGTTACGTAGTTACATACATAAAGTATAGTGAAAGCATACATTAAGGATTTGAAGTTGTTGTATTTGGATGTTTGTTAATGTATCAAGTCTTCAGTATTTTTAAATGTACATATAGTTTTGGTTAAATAACTCTTTTTGGTCATTGTCGACCTTTATAAAGTTCTCTACATTTAAAAGAATTTTTGCCTGTTTTTTGGGGTTTATCCAGTTAAATTTGCCTATTCGCACTTTTGGTGTTCATACACATTATACATTTGCGCATATAAGCTGTTGTATTTGAACATTTTTAATTAACTTCATTTGTAACTTATGTGAGCTAATTGTGTATATGTATGCATGTATGCTTGTATGTTTAACCGAATTGATTCGGTGGGAATGCTTTTAGTGAAAGCAAAACCGTAGTTGATTTTATTACTTCCTATTATGTATATATAACACAGGTAATATTTTTGTTTCTTTGTCGCTTATTCATTTGGAAATAGTTGTGAAAGAAATTAATAACAAGTAGATCAAAATTTATATTTTCGGTCAGTGTGTGTTGTTTGTTATAGATACATATATCGAACATACATCCACTAACCATGTGCTCTTTTACCTATCTGGCCCACCTTCAATTCTCTATTGTTCAAACTCAATATGTCCGAAACTTTGAAGGAAAAAATTAAACACAATGTATAGTTAAATTGGCAGATAGGTATGAGTTATAAGTTTGAATTTATAAAATAAGTATAGGCAAATTTTTTCCATTAATCAAACTGTATATGTGTGCATATGTACCGCACTTCGTTTCTTTTATGTCCTCTATTAGTTTCTTTTACATTTACAGCCCTACACTCTAAGAACAATTAAGAAAAATAAATCTACAGGCATACAAAACTCTAAGTCCATTCGTTTATCAGTCGATCCACTTTTGCTTATATACTTCATTACATGGTTTAACTTTCCATACTGAATCATTTGTATAGTGTGTGTGTTGTGTACGTAAGTCTGTGTTTTTTGGTGTGTTTAGTTGTGTGTTAGTGTGTGGTTACATGTATCTACAATCTTAATATTGGTTGTACAATGTGTATCTATGTTTGCATGTGTACTTGTATTTATGAGTTAGTCTTGATTCGCAGAATGCTGCACATGACCATCATTAGGTTAATCATCAACAATGGAACAAACGTATTGAGATATATAATCGTAGTCAGCTTCTCTTCCAGTTTGTCTGTTTTGGCCCTGTAAAGATTGAGTTTGAGTCGACGGGCGCCAGGTCGAGTTGCTGCTAGAAGCAGCATTGACATTAGAAGTATTAGATTGACCGCCAGTCATTATTAGATTGCTGCTTGTTGTATTCTTGCTCGTGTTGTTAACATTATTGTTTCCACCAACTCCAACACCACTACCTATAACAGCACCGTTAGCTGACGAGGAGTTTAAATTAGTGCTACTGCCGCTACCTCCTCCAGTCGTGTTGTTGCTATTTACTGTACTGTTAACTGAACCTGGCGGCGCATTTCCACTTCCACTGGTATTGCTACTGCTGCTGCCATTGCCACTTGCCCCGTTATTCACATTGTTAACAATACCGGTATTTGGACCAGAGGTGCCACCATTGTTGCTATTACCATTAGTGCTGTTGCCTGATAAGCTATTAACGGAAGTACTTGTGGCGTTTATATTCGTCGTTGCATTGCTACCTTTACCACTATTACTTCCAGTTGACGAAATCACGGAGTTTGCAGAGGACGGAGTTTGTGGCAAATGCTGTAAAATGTTCTGCACCTCATTCTCACTAGGTGATTCAGCGAAAATTGTTGTATTGCCGAGAACACAATTATTAAGAGCCATTTGTGCTTTGTTTGCCTCCTCTCGCATAGCGTATTTACATAAAGCTATGCCTTGGTTTAAAAACAAATGGAAACTGATAAGTGGTCCATGCTGCATACACAAGGTACGTAAAGTAGGTCCATCAATCTGAAAAATGTATATTACATTAATATAAATTTTACCATCTACATATCAAAAAGGGTAGACATACAAATTTTTTCTTTGAATGCCACATAAATTGTCAGATTATACTACACTTTATTTACTTATATTTCACATTTCTTGTTTTTTGAACTGGAAGAGTTGTTTATATAAAATCGTCAAGAAATACATTGGCAATTTATTCCTTTTTCCTATTCCTTTTATTCTATATTCTATATTCGAAATATTGCTAAGTCTCCATGAGCTCTAAATTTAAATTATACTTAACAAATATTCCTATCTATTCTAGGCGAAAAAAAAAAATAAAATGGTTTTAAGATGTATTCTCGTTGTTTGCAAAACATTGCTGATTTCAGATCAATATGGCTATTTAATTTTTTTGTTATAACCCAAGCTTGTCTAAACCAGTTAATTTAAATATTTTACTCTTTTCTCAACCACGAATAATTATTTAAAGTACTTAATTACACAGTTTGAAAGAAAAATTTATAATACCTGGGCATTTAGATTTTTAAGCAGCAACCAATTTGAGTTCCATGAAGCATTAGCTGAGCTCCAAGTAGTCGTAGCATTTGAAACTCCCCGATTAGCAACCCAACCGTTTGAATTACCCGTAGCTGTAGTTGATTGAGTGGTTGAACTCATTCCGCTAGATTTGTTCGTACTTAAACCAGGCGGTGGTCCCCGTGGTAAGCTTTTGTTTAGAGGACTTGTCCAAAGTTCTGTGGTGGCACATTGTTGAGTGTTGTCTGACCAACTAAATTATATAAGTACATTAATTTTTAAATATTGGTCTTCACTATTAAAATTTTTAATTTTTTACCTAGGAAAGTTTTGATTGGGATTAAAGCTCCATGTTGACGATGATAAACTAAGTGGCGGCAGATCAGTCGGAGAGCTTTTGCCAGTGTTGGCAAAAATATCAGCATCTTTTGGCGTCGGATTAATGGATAATGGAGATCTAGCTACACTGCCAGGGGTTATACTTGGATCATCTTCAATGCTTTTGATCTGAGAACCCTTAAAATAATGTTCTGCTTGGGTATGTTATTGATTATGTACGCCACCTTACAATTACCTTCCATGGCTTGCCTGGTTCAAACTCCTGCACCAAGTCGGTATACGCAGCTGCTGTCGGTGCAACTGACCAGTCTTTGTTCTCATTATCATTTGTTGGATCTGGCCAACCGTCTCCAATATTTCGACCAGTCGACCAAGTGCTGTCAAGTTAACAGAAAAAAAAAAAAAATCAAAGCAAAATTTAAATTGTAGGTATACGAACAATTCATTGCAATATTTTAAAACTGACCCATCATTTTGTAAGCCCAATGGGCCCATATTATTTGAGTTATTTGACAAATTTTGCTTTGTTGCACCTGGAGCCCGTGAGAAGTCCGTACTATCTGTAGCCATACTGTCCTTTTCTAATACTGGAAGCTTCCATTGATTTAAACGTGATTGTTGATTAGGCGCGCCTTGATATCCGCTTGGCTTAAAAAAAAAAATAATATCGATTAAAAAGATTAAGTCTCACAAGATAGCACCTAAATTTAGCATCATGGACTTCAAAAAAAATTTAGCAACATCTTTCCTTGGTATCTTCACATTATGAGACGAACCATTTGCGGCGTTTGTCGTGCTCGTTATAAAATTAGTCTTATACATTTTTTTTTTTTATGTGGCGTTTTTGTAAGCCTCATATAATCAGAAAATCAAAAATTTTAAACGATTTGTTTACCAGAGCTATATACTTAATAAATGTGCGCTAAAATTTTAGTTATTTCAGTCACATTATTTAATTTATATTTATATTAGGATTAACTATCAACTACGATTGAACTGAAAAATCTTAATATTGTATATTACTAAATGGTTATTTGATAGACTTTACCTTATTCAAATTAAGCTCAGAAAAATTTCCTTGAAGAGTAGGTATCCCATCATGATTTCTTAAATAATCATTGCCGGAAGTATTCAAATGCCCGGCTGTATGTTGTTGCTGTTGTGCATTTTGTTGCAAACTTTGTTGCTTTATATAATGAGCTTGCTGATTATTTATTTGGCTTTGCAATGTCTGAATTTGTTGCTTGTATTTGCCAATAGCGGCATTAACTGCCATTGGATTAGCATTATTGCCTCTAGAAAGAGATTGTTGTGCTGCTTGAAGATGCTGCAGAAAATAATAAATAATAATGGTTGTTTAAGAATTTCAACAAATTAAAATACCTTTATGTTGCCCAGTAATTGGTTTAATAAATTCAATGTTGTTTGAGTCAAAGGCTGTGTTAAAATCTGGCTGGAAATAAAGCCGCTGTGTATAGCCATTTGAATTTGTTGTCCAAGCATGCGAATGTGCTGTCCAGATGGTTGGTTGTTTGAATTTGATGCTATATTAACTGCTGGTGCAGTGTTCGATGTATTTTGACAAAATGCTACTGATGCATTAGTATTAACCGACTGTGGTCCGCCACCCACTGCGACATTATGAGGCTGATTTAAATATTTTTGGACTTGCAATGCTGCCATGTTAGGGTTGTTGCTACTAGCAGCATTTGAGCCACTCATATTTGTTAATAAATTGTTCTACAAAAAATAAAGACAAAATATAAAGTTAATTGATTTTTTATTAAAAATATTGTTTTGATATTTACCGGAGGGAATGACATCGAAGGTTGTGCATTTCCAACAGGATACCGTTGTGGAAATCCAGCACTATTTGTTGAGTTTGAATGATCAGTATAGGAACCTAAAGCCTCTTCGTGCCGACGCCAAGTTTCCATTACCAAAGATGAATTGGCGTTTGCACGTAAAATTTCAGCTGCTTCTTCGATATTCATGTTTGCATTTAGTAAAGCACGCTCTACATCATCTTTCTTAAATCCGTTCTCCACAAGAATTCGATATTGTTTACTCTGCTTAATGATATCTGTATTGAGAACACCAACTCCAACGCCTACATTAAGACCACCGAGCTTTTGTTGTTGTGTTTTAGCTACAATTCCACCATGTGACCAATCGGAAGACAGATCACCACTGTCGACATTATTTGCAACAGAGCTAGCGTTGCTCCAACCGGAGGCTCCTCCACCTGTCGGTAATTTAGTTTGTTTACTACCCCAACCACCACCAGATGGTGAATCGTTCCATGAGTTTGAATTTGTGCCAATTTGTGCAAGTCCCGAGTTAGGTTTATCATCAACCCAATTGTTGGTAGTTACGGCAGCTACACCAACACCAACACCAACATTATGACTATCATCGCCCCAAGAGCTAACAGCAGCATTCCTGCCTCCACTAGCAGTAGTCGTGTTGTTGTTGGCGTGAACCCACATAGCCCCGGCATCAGGCTTACCATGTTGACCTCCAACACCACTGGGACCAATTGAGTTAGACATACGCGCCTGAGGTCCAACAACACCAACCATTGGGTTATTGGGATTTCCACCAACTGGAACATTGCTGTTACCGGCTCCAACGATGACATTACTATTAGGGTTTTGGGTACGCATTAAGTGGCTGCGATTTATCGAGTCTGTCATGTCTTTCCAATGGGCATTACCACCAGGCACTCGTGTTTGTTGACCCCAAAGAGAAGTACCATCATCATAATTTGGCATATTTCGTCGTTGCGGCGGTGGTGATGCTTCTTCCCAACCACTGATTTGCTTCGAAATATCCTTTGGGCCACCGACAACAGGTTGTGACGCTCCCCATTGGGCGCCAATGTTATTTGCTACGGCACCAACACCACCAGGTCCCATATTTGTGCTTGACACGTTATTCGCAGCAGCACCAACACCAACCATTTTGTTTATGTTCTGTAACGGATTATGAGCAAGTTGGGGATGGTGGCTCCACATCTCTGATGTGCCATTCAGCCTTCCCGATATGCCTCGTGGATCGCCGCGAATTGGATCACGTGGATCAATCATACGTAAATCACGAGGATCTCCTGAAGGCGCATTAACACTCCGCATTGGAATAGAATCCCGTGGATCTACATTTCGAATATCCATAGGCCCTCCAGCTGCAAGCGGTCGTATTTCTCGATGATCTCCCCAGCCATTGCCAGCGTTGTTGCCAGCTCCCCCAACAGATCCAGATGCACTTAAGCTGTTTGATCCAGTGCCACCTTTAAAAACAATTTAATATAACAAATTAAAACTTGACCTAAATAACACAAATGACACAACTTTCCACATCATATATGTAACCTTTAAATCATTTTATATGTTTAAAAACTTACATCCTGGTGGAATGACAGGTAAAGTCGCAGTAGCAGCAGAACTGTTATTTCCAGTTGTACCTAATCCAACTCCCACACCGACGCCAACTCCTACGACATTCTGCCCCCATTGTGGACCAGAGGTAGCTCCGACACCGACACCACTGTTAACACCAGTTGCATTCACACCAACAGAAGTACCTGGTGCTGTAGTGTTGGTGGATTGACCTGTCCAAACACTTGTACTGTCTGCTCCATCATCGTCCTCTCCCCAAGTGCCACCTAAGTTTGATGAAGGCGTATGACCCCAAGAAGGTTTAGGCACTTGTTGAGTAGTCGGTTGACCGCCGTTCCTTAAATTCGACTCCCACAAATCAGTGCCATTATTAACGTTCGGTTTCCACATTGGCGGTGCTGACGGGTCTTTATTTGTAGGTTCTGGTGAACTGGGAACCTCCCAGTTAGTATCTTGGTTTACATGCTGGCAACCCCAGCCATCCTGAGAGAAAAGTGCCTCACGCATAATGTTTAATTGTTCTAACTGTTGTTTAGCTGCACTTTCAGATGACGCATTCCCATTCCCGTTCGTAGACTCAGTGCTTGTTATATTCCCGACTAGTCCATCAACTTTAGCGCCAACGTCATTGTTATTAAATGAACTTTTTTGACTATGGGTAATAATCTTGTTTTCAATTGTAAGTCTCTTATTGATCTTTTCTTGTTTTTTAAAAAACGTTAATTATCGGGTATTGGTATTAGTGTGTTCCAGACTGATTTTGCCAAAAAAATTGTTAGTGGTTACCTAAAAACATATATGTAAGTAATTAAAATACATTCAAAAAATTAATAGTTGTTTGAAGTACAGCGACCCAAGTAAAAACATATTGTTTATCATTTAAATAAAGCAAACAATATTATGTAAATAAATGTTTACTACAAGTACATTTTGCTTTACAATTTAAATCATTTGCATGACCCTTTATAAACAAATAAAATTTTGTTTCAACAAGTATTAAGTCAATTATAAAAATCAAATAAACGTATATTGTTAATAGCAACTGTATTGTTACATTTTTCATATGTTAAACAAAATGTTACATTCGTTGTCCAACATCAACGCATGTGATATGTTTGTATACTATACAAGACACATTTTAATATTTGGTATATATAAATAAATACATACACACAAACACATACAGAGAGTAAACTTTCATAGCCATGTGTACTTCTGCCAATTTTTCAAGAGTATAGACAACTCTGTCCGCTAGTCATTGACGCAATCACCCTATTTAACTCTGTACTCACACAAATGCAAGTACACCTATGTCGATACACACAAATACGTACACGTTCTTTAATAAATGGACAACATATTGAACATGCATGCACACATTGGAGCACAGACACAAATACATATATATTTACAGACTATTTACTAATTTGCATAAAACAATCAAGTTAGAAAACTTTTTACATTCACATAAGTGCAAATGTACATATAAGCATGTTTACAACAATTATAAATGCGTGCTTTCAGTTCCTTAGCTTTTCTGTTTTGTATGCAAATAAATAATATTGCAAGACTTTACGTTAGCCAACCAATGCAAAACAACAATTTTCTGCAAAAAAAATATACCCATATACACAAAAATACACTTTTTCATAAATGCAAAATACATACATATCTTGAAATGTGAATGTATTAAGCCAAGCCAACTTGACGATTTCACAAAGTATGGACGTATGTTAGATTGCATGTATGAAAATCATGTACGTATGCATGCATAATGTATAAATGCAGATATGCTGTATGCACTCATGTTGTACTTCTGCGTGCATTTATGTATGTATGCATATATTTTTGGATGTACGTATGCACTCACATGTGTGTATGTATGCACTATGGTATGTATGTCACATTTAATTTTCTTTCTCTCAGCCTTATTAACCTTCCTTGACATCGAGTCTAAAAGAAGATTACTAAATGCACACATTGTTTATATCTTTAAGCACTTACACAATCACAAAGAAAATAAGTAATTGATGTTTTTTATGTTAAATAATCCAGTTGTAACGAAAATTTAACGAGCTTCACGTTCAACGGGACGGGACAAATTACTACTATATAAATGGCTGCTTGCTCTAATGCTGCCACCTCGTCTAACATACTTCAAAACTAATTATACCAATATCCGCTATTGCCAACTTAACACTAATTACTTACAATATACCAAAATTAGGTGGTGTTATATGTGAAAGAAAAACATATTAAAATAATATATAATATCTGAAAATTTCTTTCATTCTCCTTAAAATTATTTTAGCCTTACATAAAATATTTCAAACGTGGCAACACTATTTTTGTTGAGTATATAGCGATTTCATTCTTACTAACAACAAAAGAACGAGGCGAATATAATTTCAAGAACTAATATATAAATATATACATATACATATACATATATACATATATATATATATATATATATATATATATATATATATATATATATTGTATATATTTTTTTATACTATATATATATATATATATATATGTATATACAAATATATATGACGGGATATACTTGGTTTTGAATATTCAAATCGTTTTTTTGTTAAACATATTCCTCACTACATCCATTTTATTGTATAACACATCTAAGACTTTAAAAAAATTGAAATATTTGTATTATTAATATAATTGCAATACATACCAACAGAAAAACGCGCTTTTACTGATGCGTTGCTTTCGTTTACTCGTTTTCTTACGAAGCTGTGTGACCGCATATTGTAAATGTTAAAACACTTCCATAAATAAAATTGAAAGAAATAAAAGTATGCACAATATGAAACAAATCGAAATTAAATCAAAAAAGACAATAATATTGTTGTTGTCAACCAGTACAATACGCTTTTTGAAATGAAAAAATAAATTTTTTTACTAACATTTAAAATATAAACATATTTACACTTCCGATCTTGCCGTTTAAAATGTAAACACCGGTCCAAAAATTTTATTTGGGAAATTTCCATTTACGATAGATAGATATGATATATGATAAAATAAAATAAAAAAATTAAATAAATAAAATTTGAAAAAAATAAAGTATACATAAACTGAAACAAAGCGAAATTACGTCAAAAATGACAATAATATTGTTATTATCAATCCATACAATATGCTTTTTCGAATAACATGTTGAATTGAATAAATACATTTTTTTAACATTTAAAACATGAACATATTTACACTTACGATCTTGCCGTTTAAAATTTAAGAGCCGGTCCAAAAATTTAATTGTAAATTTTCCTTCTTTCAGTTGTAGAGAAGATTGTTTAATGAGAAGACAATTTCTTTTTTATGTTCCGCTTATTATGTTATGTATTTTATTTAAAGTTTTCTGAACGTTATTAAAAGAATTGCGCTACAAATGAAGTACATGCGCTAGTTATGCATAAATAATACTTGTTGAAATCCTAATCTCAAGTCATAATCAACCTACAAATTATGCAATGTTTTTCTTATAAATTTATTTATATATAACTATACGTAATACTCAATATTTTTTAAATAACACAAATAATACGATATAAAATTAAATGTCAAAATTATTTTTTCAATTTTTTTTATAAAGATGAGAAAAATATATATAGATTAAATGTATGTAAACATATGTATACACTTGTAACTCTATAGTTTAATATATTTACATATGAGTATGTATTTATTACACGCGTATGAGTACTAATGTTATATGGTAAACATTTGTTTCTGTTTGTGTGTACACAAAATTACTTAATTTCAGCCTCATTAACAATTAAAAAGCATATATATTTTATGTATGCATGTTTATATGTATACATCTATGTCTTACCACATTGTATGTACATTGTACATACATTGCAGATTTTACTTTTATTCCTAACAATTAAACTTAAAATTTCTTACTTACATTTTTTGTTATAATAATACAATATTAAATAACCTTTTACGCGCTAAAAAAAAATGACAGAAGACAATGTGACTAGTACGTCTTAGTTATAATTGGTCGACAATGGGTTTGCTTCTAAAGTTATTGAAGCAATATAACAAATACAAGATGCCCTTAAGCCAAAATTTGCCTGTACGTGATGTATGCCCTTAATTGTGTTTTCTAAGTCCGTACTAGTTTCAAGTTGAAATAAAAATTTTAAAAGACAATTTCTTTGTTATAATGCAAATTTAAGTTCCTTAAATCCTAAGTACTACGTTGGAATTACATATTCTTTTGTATATTTATACCTATAATATGTATGTGGGCTTGATTGGTAATTTGTATAACTTGAAGAAGTTCCCACAAACATTTATTTAATTTATGAAATCTTCGCTTGTTGGTATTACCTTTTTCACGTCTGCACATTATTGTTTGTTAATATTATCAATCGTATTTTAAATAAAATCTTGATTAGTAATGTAATGTAATAATAAATTATTTTTAAAAATTATATTAGAATTAACCCGTACGTCTACTAAAGCTATCCGTACAAAGTTTAATATGATTGTTATTTTAATATTTTGATTAAATATTTATAGCAATCATTAATCAATATTAATCATCAGGTAAAATCATGAGTCTGTTGGGGTGTATATAACGTTTTCAGTATTTACATCTTATTGTTTTACGTATTATATTATTGTATCAAGCTGACGAGCTTGATGTAAAATCTTTTTTTGATGACCTACTAAGGTTATACCCATGTCAGATAGTTGCTGAGCTGTTAACCGTGAGATCTGCAAGTAATTTTACTGATAAGTCAAATATTATTTTTTAAATTAAACTAATATCGACATACCTGCTGAGCACTTACTAAATTTGCCTCTTTAAAATGTTGACTGTATCTAGACATTTTAATATTTTCTAGCCATATATCAGTGCTAATGAAAATGTTGTGACCTCTTTGTGTATCCAAAATATGAGTGCCATCATTTTCAGGTGAATTTCGCATTGTTAAAAGCGACTGAGGCTGGCGGGCTAAATTATCTAGAGTGGATACAATACTAGAAAATGTAGGCCGATGAGTTCGCTGTTTCTGCCAACAATCTAACATAAGCTGATAAAGTGCTTCTGGGCAATCCATTGGAGCAGGCAGACGATAACCTTTTTCAATACTTTTTATAACATCCTAGATTTCAAATAAAAAAAAAAATTAAAATTCATTTTAATCAGTCACATTAGGTCATAGAAACCTGATTTGACCAATTCCAATAGGGACGTTCTCCGTACGACATAACTTCCCATAACACGACACCATATGACCAAACATCCGAAGCGGAAGTGAATTTACGAAAAGCTATTGCTTCCGGCGCAGTCCAACGGACTGGAATCTTTCCACCCTGTAAAAACAAAATTAAAATAAATAGTTTCATTTAATATGAATCATATTGTAGTTTAATTTTGACAGAGATAAAAGTCTTTTAAATGCTGAATTATTTAAGTTAATAAGACTAACCCGTGTAGTATAGGCGTCACTGGCGTTTTCGATTTCACGAGATAAACCAAAGTCGGCAATTTTACAAATTAATTGGGCGTTGACAAGCACATTACGAGCTGCAAGATCGCGGTGGACATAGTTCATGTCGCTTAGATAAGACATGCCACTAGCTATGCCACGGAGCATGACAATTAGCTGTAAAGTTTGAAATTTGCCATCGTTGACGCGCAAAAAAGTATCAAGGCTTCCATTTTCCATGTATTCAGTTATAATCATAACTGGATTGGAACGCGTTACAACACCTTGTAGATAAATTACGTTTGGATGATCGAATTGTCCCATTATAGAAGCCTCAGTCAGAAAGTCACATCGTGCTTTTTCTGAAGATCCTGCAAGTTTTAAGTATTTTCAATTTGTACAAAATCATTCAAAGAATTATTAAATATTTAAGTCAAAAAAAATTATATAAAAACAAGAAATTTTTAAAATTATGCTGAAAGTTTTACAGGTAGAAAATTTAAAATAAACTTAAGTTATTATAACACAAACCTGGTTTTAATGTCTTAATTGCCACATCAATATCTTGTACGAAATTCGGTGGAATTTTTAGACGACCACGGCAAACATCGCCAAATTCCCCACCACCTACAATAAAGTCAATAAAGTTATATGCATGTCCATTTACAAAGCATGGTAATTTATTACCGATTATTGCTTCAATTGTTATATAAATGGCATCGATTTCACGAGCAAATTCCCGTATCGCCTGGTTGGGGTCCTCGTAAGTGTGAGGGTCCACATAACTACGACTGTTACCAAATAATGGAGTAGTCACTAAAAAATTATAATAGACAACAATTCGGACATTAAAGCAAATAAATTAAGATATATTATTTACTTTTCATAAAGATCATTCCCTATAAAATATTTAAATAAATATTTTTATTAACGTGCAAAATAAATTTGTTTTTAAGACTTTGTTCGTTTGTCACACCCACACCATCTTATAATACATATAAATAAAATTTTTTATACCATTCGAATGCAGAGTCTTGACAATTGGAGTTGTATCCATGGAATTAACTATAAATAAAAATAAATACAAAAAGAAAACAATAAACAAAAAAACTTTACAGCTCGAAGATTTTTTAAAATCTTTTACTTTCGTTACCTTTATAACTACTTAAACTGACTTCTACATTTCTATATTCTATATTTAGTTAAAATAAAAACTTTACTGTAAAGGCAAAGACATAAATCTTGCCATATTATTAAATAAATTAAACTAAGCTTGTTGATTTGCAAAATTAAGTGTGAATGCTTTTCAAATAAAACTTTTTATAGGGTTGAACGATAAAAGTTAATTAAGTTTATTATGGTAAAAAAAACTTACTATAAGTCACAACGAGTCCTTTATTAAGAGAAAGTGAAATTTCAGGGTTTGGTGTATATAAGGATAGGAAAATAAACAGACCATATTACATTTTCATTATTTATGAAAACAACGTTTTGGAATTTAAACGGGAGTACTAAGAGTATGGTAATAGTACAAACTTTAATATCACAAAGGCGATCGCTTTTTTTTCTTGTTATTCGGAAAAATATGCAATAAGTATTTTTTTTAATAAAATTACCTTCATTGCTGGCATAATCCATTGGTAATGGTAAGTGATTGGTTGATTTCTTGTCAAGTTCATCCTGATGTTTATTTCTCATAAAGTAAACAGTTGCAACAATAAAGATTACCAAAAAAAATACACCAGTTACAATGGCACCAGCTATAAATCGAATTTGAATTGAGTCCTCGTAAACTATAATTTTTTTTAGTAAAGTAAAGTAGAGATATGAAACAATTCATAGATTTTGTAATAAATGTTAATAGTTACCTGAACCAACAGATTGATGTGTTTGTGCATATACCATGTTACTGTAAGATCCAAAACCCGTGGTTGTTTTACAACGTACTTGAAAGCCGTATTCAGTGTTTTCATTTAAGCCATCAATGTGAATCTTAGTTTCTTTAGTGTTTAATGAACTTTTGTTAAAAGAATCCAATTCAGATTTGGGAAACCAACGGACTTCGTACAATTCAATTGGAGTATCACTTTGTATGGGCTTATCCCAGACAAGATCAGCTCCTTTACTGGTTAAAGCCACGACTCGCAAATTAAAAACAGTTGTTAACATCGCGGACTCAGTTGTAAAAACAATTTCCGCGTATTTAGTTTTGATTTCGTTAAGATCCAGCTGATGGCTGTTGAATATCGGTACAGTTGATCCATTATTAAACAGACTATCGTTATATATATTAGTTTCGTTCAAAAGTATTGGACTTTCTATCGGATATGAAACACCATTGGTTGCATGGACTTGTACCGTGTATGTCGTCACAGGTTCCAAATTGGTTAGCGTTATTTTAGTCTCATTAAATGTGTCTGTTGGAGGATTAAACATAACATTGGATCCGCACATACTGCAATAAATTTTGTACACAACATCGCTACGATATTTTTCCATACTGTTTTCAGTATTTATATCATCTTTAACTGGAGGATTCCATGATATAATGGCGCTAGTTTGATCTATAAATAGAAGTGTAAGATTCATGGGCGCTAAAGGTGGTTTAAAGCAGGGCATATGTCTTCCGTCGTTTGGATGTCTATAAAACCCAGAGAAACATTTACATAGCGGTGATCCCGTCTTCGTGCTATTTGAGTTAAGAGGACATGGAATACATTTAAGTACTTCAGCTGATCTAAACATGCCAATTGGACACTCTAAAATTTGAATAGTTTAATATTTAGTCTTAAAACAAGTTTCATAATTCTCACCTGTACAAGCGTTGTTGACTTCATTTGGCTCAAACCCGACTTTACAACGGCAGCCGCCTGTAAGAATTGTCCACTTCCCATCCCCCTTGCAAAGATATGTAGGTGGTTCGTAGGGCTCAGCATTTTCAACACAGGTGCCATTTTGTTTTTCAATTAATGTTATTTCTCGACCAGTGGGTGTTTCATTAAAGTGTGCTAAGTTTTCAGTAACCGACGGGCAAGTAATATAGTAGACCTTAACAGCTAGGACACTAATACAGGCTCCTTGATCGCGAAATGCAAAATAAACACCTTTTTTGTTTACTGCTATACTTTTCACTTCTGTGTTGATGTCGACATCTGAATTTTGATTAAAACGACCCTCCCCAGCCGCTATTCGAGCGATTAATTTATAACTATCTGTTTGCCATGGGGGTGGTTCTCGCGTAGCTGCATCAAACTCATAAAACAGTAAACTAAATGTTTCCTTGCAGGATAAGGCGTTGCCTATTGTATTAAAGCATTATTTTTTGTTAATTCAAAGTACGGTATAGCGCATAACTTTAATATCTTGTTACCTGGAAACAATGAACAGTCTCGTATTGTAAATTGTATCTCTATATAAAGTCGATTTGCGGGTCCACGATCAATAAAAGGTGACCAAAGCCAGTTATTTACATTGTGATATGCGACATCGCAAACGACATAGCTACGCCAATTAATTCCTTTAACAAAATCAGTAAATGATTCTTCTACCCACTAAAATAAAACATATTCGTTAAAAAAAATGCAACTAAAACAAATCTGTTTAAAGCAACATTAACATACGCCTGGAGTTTGAGCCTGAGGTCCATAAGGATATCTTGTCCATTCTAATGTAGCTTCTCTGGTTGTGTCCAGCAAAACAACTATTAAAATAAACAAACTTTAATTTTTCTGTGACGGAAAAGTTTCTTAATCTTACCTTGATCGCCGCTAACAATATTCAAAATACTTGCAAGTGCAAACATCCACATCATTGGAAAATATTTCCATCGAAAATTGCAACGTACCGGCCCTTTAAGATTTACAGCTTCCGTGAAGCAAATATTTGCGAACATGTTTGTAAAATGCACCCTAATTTGAGAGTTAAAAGTACTATAACCATTTTCGGTACATTTCAGAACCTGCGTACACCAACAATATGAAAGCATTTCGTCTTTATGATATGAAGCATTGATTTCACTTCTGCAATAACATCCTTTTTACAATTTAGTTAATTTGCTTGAAGGACAAAAAATTGTTTTAAATTAAAAATTAACTGATTTAATTTATGATATGCGTTACATAATATTTATAATATACATATATATATTATATTATGTATATGTTAACAAATAATTGCTGACCGAATACACAAATAGTTTTTTTTACTTTTTTCTGAACGTTAACATAAAATATATGCACTTCACCATGCACCGATATATAACAGTTTAGTATACAAATTAGACTGATGTTTTCCACGTACTGGCAATAATTTCTTTTGCCTGTGCTTATATTTCCACACGATACACCAACTTTTCCTCATTTAAATCTATGTTTTCACACATTTTACCATTCATACATCACTTAAAGTTTTTAGTTATTGTTTTTCAGAAAGTAATATAAAAAAATTACTTTTCTAGTTTATGAAAACACAAAGACTTCATTTATTGTTTAACGCTCAATTATTAGAATTCCTTTAAACAATTTTCAATGTTGCCTAGATATTCTAATATATGTATACATTTCCACTGAAAAGCAACAGTGCTGCCGTACTTTTATTTCTCTACATTGTGAGCTTACACCGTAATTTTTTTTTCCAGCACTGGTACATTGGTCTATCTTAGAAATTATATCATTTATCGATGAACCATATATATGTCGATATGCTATAATAAGTACATAAAAATGTATACATGAAAATATAATTTAAATATATATATTACAAATTTTACATTAGTGTTGAATCAAATCAATATTTTATTTCAGAATGTGACTATTGGAGCAGTTAATTGGAGAAAGACATTTACCAAAATAATATTGTTTAATATTGTATGTTGATAGTAATATAATTTTATTCAAATTACATTAAACTACAAAGTTTTAATTTAAAGTCAATTTAAATTCTATCGATTACTCAAAAATAGTATCGTTAGTTTTGTTCACATCTTAAAGTATATGTTAAGTATGCAGTGTGACCAAGCTCTGTTTAAGTAATTATGGGCTAAAACTCTGTTCGGACTTGAAAAATCAATATATTTTATAGTTCAATATCAATGGAAATAGCTAGTTCGTTCTTAACGGATGCTGGTTTGTACACATTCTCTTACTGTTCCTAAACAAGTAGTCGTTTCAAGGATTAAACGACCATATAAGTTTAATTGAATAGCCTAAGTCGTGATTTGAAAATGTAAGTATTGATATTATATAGCTGTTGTGTACGTGTGTGTGTGTGATGTATTTTTGTGTGTTTAAAGATCTTCCATATTTATGCCAGCTTTTTATATAAAAATATTAAAATCAAATGTGGGTCCAGATGGGTTGGTAGAATTGTTCTTTTATTGTGCTTATATTTGTGAAAAAAACAATACTCTTAACTTGAAAATAAATTGAAATGAGCATTTTATGGCTTGCTAAATTTTTATAAGCATATAGTAGCGCAAATTTAAACAAGTTTCTTAAGCGAATATATACGTAAACAAAAAACTGCACAAGAGCATTCCTATGTATATACATAGCTATGTGTAGCGATACGTTGTTGAAAAATATTTTTCTAACTAATTTAAAACTAATTTTAATGAAATTAAATCGTAATATCAATATCTAATGTCTAATTACACATGATCAAGCTAACATAATACATACATCTGTGTTCGTGCTTATATATATAATTCAAGTTTACTGTATTAAATTTATGGTATGCATTTACAATTATATATTTACTTAGACACCTTACTTCTAAGCTAATCAGTTGCAAAATAACCTTTGACTGTTGAGAATGTTTATTCTTAATAAGTAAACACATATATGTATATATGTATATATGTATATATGTATATATGTATATATGTATATATATGTATATATGTATATATGTATATATGTATATATATGTATATATGTATATATGTATATATGTATATATATGTATATATGTATATATGTATATATGTATATATGTATATATGTATATTTATAAATAAAGAATCCCAGAAGCTCTAATGCCAGAAGTAGAAATTCTATTTTTTGTAATTTCGAGGTATTTTGATTGATAAGAAAATGTATAGAGTAGAGGTTCATTCATTATATTAAAAAACTTGGATTATAAAAACAAATCAAATTAATTTCTAAAATAAAAAGCAATACTAATACAAATAAAAAAACATAAAATTAATTATATTATGCTTTCCAAACTCAAATGGTATTTTTTTTTATTTTTATAGATAATTAAAGAGATAAAACTCTTTAAAAAGTAACATTCTGAACTCATAAGATTTAGATGACATATTATTATAAATATTAAGGTCATAGACATGCCGTTATTTGGTAAAAAAGATTCTGGTAAGAAAGTTAAAACTAAAGACGTAAAGGAATCAAACAAACAGATTACAATTGAAGAAAAATATAATCTGCATGGCCTTCTGGGGACGTAAGTACTACAAGTTGTAACTGTGTATCAATATAACTAAAAATATTTATTCTTATTATGAATTTCAAAAGTGGCGCCTTCTCTGAAGTGCGCTTAGCCGAAAGTAAGGAAAATCCCGGTGAACATTTTGCAGTTAAAATAATTGATAAAAAAGCTCTTAAGGGAAAAGAGGAGTCATTGGAGAATGAGATTCGTGTTCTAAGAAGGTAAGTATCTTTGTATAAAAAAAAAGCGAGGTTTGTGCTTTTACTTAGATTCTAAATATAAATAAAACAGAAAAAAACCTAAAATATTTTTTATATTTGATCAAGCAAACATTATTATCAATAACCCAACACGTGAAAGTATGTATCAAGAGTATGTATTTATTATGTATGCTAGAAAAGTTGCATACTTCTTTATAGGATAGACAACAGTAATTGCAACTTTTGTCTAAGTAAATGTAGCTTCAGGACTTAGCTTAGTATACTGTTGTCATTCTCAATTACAAAATAATGCATAAGTTATTAATACAACATTCGGATTGAATGCCATTTTGTTCTTTTAGAATCAATTTATTTAATAAACCATCGCAAAAGGTAGACTTAAGTACAGGATAATGTACGAATATCAGTTCGGTTAATTTTGAGCTTTTTAAACTTCGTTTTTTTAATAATTTTTTTATAAACCTAATTTATTCACGTATTTTTGAAAAATTATTTGCACTGAGCCATTCACTTTTGGAAATCATTGTATGCATTTGGAAATGCATAAGACTTTCTTGAAGGAATCTACTCTTTAATTTGAGTTTTGTTTCATTTTATAAGCTTTCTTCATTTAATTTGCTTTCTTTTTATGTAGGTTCAGTGCAAAACTTTCCGAAGGCAACAGTTCAAATGGAGCGCGGTGAGTTGAAACCCCAACTTCCTTAAACCTGCTTTGGACTATGCGAAATCATTGAGAAATAGATTTTTGAAAACTATCACCCTGCGTTATGCCAGAATTTACACAGTCAAATAGCAAAGAAGCGAAACAGTTTGCAATTTGCCTAATTCCAAAATCCTTAGTGTTCACCATACCTATTGTATATGATAAAAAGTATAATTATTATTATCTATTCCTTTTGAACCAAATACTTGGCAAAGTTTTAATGTGTTTTTTGTATTACCGTTAATTTATTTACAGACTAACTCATCCAAATATAGTGCAGCTCTTGGAGACATTTGAGGATAAGGGAAAGGTGTATCTGGTCATGGAATTGTACGGATTATTTTTCAAAAGCGTTGAAAGCATATGGTAATTTGAATCATTTTTTAATGCAGAGTTACGGGCGGAGAACTGTTTGATCGGATAGTGGAAAAGGGATCCTATACAGAAAAAGATGCTTCTCACCTTATAAGGCAAATCCTAGAAGCAGTTGAATATATGCATGAGCAAGGTGTTGTACATAGGGATCTTAAGGTGAATAAGGAATTAAACTTTTGGTTTAATACTAATTTTTTAATTTGTTCATTGCAGCCAGAAAATCTATTATATTATAGTCCAAACGATGATAGTAAAATAATGATTAGTGACTTTGGGTTATCAAAAATGGAAGATTCTGGTATTATGGCAACTGCTTGTGGAACTCCAGGGTATGTGGCACCCGAGGTATTGGCACAGAAACCATATGGCAAAGCAGTCGATGTTTGGAGTATTGGAGTAATATCCTATATATTATTATGTGGGTATCCTCCCTTTTACGATGAAAATGATGCCAATTTATTTGCTCAAATTCTAAAAGGTAAAGTAATGAAAGTTTCCAAGGGCTTCGTCAGTTTGTAAAGTAGATAGTGAAGGATATATTTAATGATTTTCTTTGTTATCGTAGGGGAGTTTGAATTTGATTCGCCGTATTGGGATGAAATAAGCGAATCGGCCAAACATTTTATAAAAAATTTAATGTGTGTTAGTGTTGAAAAACGTTACACATGTAAACAAGCTTTGGGACATCCTTGGTAAGTATTAAGGCATTTAGCTATATGTAATTTAATTATGTACGCTTTTATTTTTTTTGGTTTTTAAGGATATCTGGAAATGAAGCCAGCAATAAGAATATTCATGGAACTGTTTCAGAGCAACTTAAGAAAAACTTTGCGAAGTCTAGATGGAAGGTAATTATTAATATTAGTAGTAGCCATAATATTAAGAAAACCCAATTTTTCTCTCTAACTTTAATAGCAAGCGTATTACGCTGCAACTGTTATACGACAAATGCAGCGTATGGCTTTAAGCAGCAATAGTAGCGTTTCCGGTGATGGAACGTCGTCTATAAATTTAACAACAGGCAATGGTAATAGCCGTAATTCTATTACAAACGATATAGACCCTGGATCATCAGAACAACTAACGGATAATCAACTGAGTGCTTGCAAAAAAATTGCTTAAAGTATAAGACCGCAGCACGATATCGTCTTATTAAAAACAACAACAAAGTTGTATCTTAATTCATTAATAAGAAAGTTTGACATCAATATTAACCGTTAAAACTCTATTGTAATAATAGAAAAATTATGTTGTTGTTGCAGAAGAAAACGTACAAATGCTATAATTTTTAATTACGTTAAGTAAATGATGATTGATATATCAACATGTCAACATACATAACAACGTCCTTCATAATTAGGTAGATGTAAGCTTGAAAATTATAAGATTTACTATATAATTTTTCAGGTAAAAAATAAATTTATAGAAATTTAAATATATATTTACACGAATACTGCGTTTCGTACTTTCAATTTATTTAGTATAACATACTCTGCAAACCAGTTATTTTTTTAATTAATTAATTTAATTAGTTATTAACTCAACAGTGCAATTTACAATTTTTCTTATTTTGTTCCAAATTAATAATAAGTTATAAATAAATTAAAGAAAATTGAAAAATGTTGTACTTTAACTATATTACATTTCAGTACTACTTAATATTTATATAAATATTCCTTTTTATTAGTCTTTGTGTTTGTACTTGATTAAAAATCACTTGTTCATTTTTAAACGTCGAATTCATTTTATGCATTGTTATTTGTATATTTATTGTATTATAAGGAAAATGAGGACTCATGGGCCTAAATTAAAAATATTGAATTCGAATTGCAATGCTTCCTCAGAAATCAAATCATCTACATTGATTAAACATCTCTGCTTTTACTAAATATATTATATATAAGCATATAAGCTGCATCATCATTTGCGGTTTCTGGAACATGACTGAAATCTAAAATAAAAATAAGTAACTAGAATGACGAATCGGCAGCACTCTTCTGTTGGAATTAATTAACAAAGTCAGATAATAAAAGTTGTTACATAATTCTGTTTTCAAATTTTAAATAACGTTTATACCTACTTAATGATAAAATATGCTTACAAAATCAAATCAAAAGCTTTACATATAAAGGGAACCATGTTAAAATTATTATATTCTGATTATTTAAATAAGTCGTAAATAAAATTTAGCCAAACTTTATGCAAAAACAACTTTGCTAATAACGTCTTTTTATGTCAACTGGTAATTGTCCCAGTTAAAATTCAAGATAAAGTGTGTTTTGATTTAACCATCTTTCAATCTATGTATTTTTCATGTCTTTATAATTAAAACAAAATGTGTATTAAAAACTACTGTATACTCAGTTGTTTAAAGCTTAATATAATATGTATATAATTTATAAAGCTGCTGTGTACATAAATAAATATATATATGAAAAATTTCATATCACTGGACAAGGAAATATAAAATATATATTTAAATTAATAGTAATAGTTATTGGGACTAAAATACTTAAAACAAACAATCCATAGATGACGCTCAATATGTCTTATAATGAACAAAGAACAATTTATAAATGACGTTCATAAATGTCACTAATGTTTAAATTTATATGACATATTGTACGTCATTTATAAATTGTTCTCTTGGTTGAATTAAACAGAAATTAATATTCGCATTACTAATCTAAAAATATGCTGTAATACTTCAGCTTACAGCATTATTTAAAACTGTTAAAAATTTTTTGACAGTGCGCAAAGGTAATTTTTTTTTATTTTATAATATTCATTTATGTTATATGCAATATTATAAAATTGTAAACTATTTTTAGTCAAAAATTGAACTTTTTAAAAGAAGTTATTCTATTAAAGTAAGGATTAACCTACAGAAGTACGCGATTGAATCATTTAAATAGTCTGCTCGTACAGCATCCACCTTTCATAAGGATAACCTATGTATAACATAGGCACATATATTATGTTACCAAAAATACAAAATAAAACGTTGTTTAAAAGAAAAAAAGGTTTTTTTTTTTTATTTTTTAATAGCTATTAAAGAAAACGATTGTTATAACATATATATAATATATATTTTTTAATAAGTTTATTTCTTTTTATTTCTCTTTTTTTTCCTTTCGGATCCTATATTCCTTTTCTTACTTGTGCAAACGCGGCAGAACCAGTCATCATTATCGTTTGGAGCAACAAGTATACCCACACAAGTCCTATGTAAAAGTAAATATATAGCAATGATTATTATTATTAATAGTCACTTGTTAAAGCTTACCAATGATACCATGCATCGCATCCATCGCAACCAATCATGGCAGAGCCGTCGTCCACCTTACCACAAGCTGGACAAATCCATATACGATATCCCTCAGCGTCAACATAAGACGAAGGTCGGTTTAAATCGACATCATGGGAAACTGCGGTATGCGTTCCCTCTACTTTATGAGCCAAAGCTGTTGTTGGGAAAGATGTGGATAAGGCTATCGACGGTTTCACAATAGGTTTTGAAGTTTGTATTAATTGTTGCGGCAATAGCACGGAGCTAGCCGATAGGGTTGCCGAAGCAGTTTGTGCACCCCCTGAAGACCATACGCCTGAAGCATTACTTGGCGATGTAACTAGTGTATTAGCTGTCGCCGTTGATATTCCAATTGCCTGGGTGTTAGGAATTGGTGCAGAAATAGATGTAAAGGTCGAAGTTATTGAATTAATCGAAGCAGTGACAGGAAAAGATGTGCTAGAAGATTGTCCAAAATTTAGTACTTCACCTATAATATAAAATTGTATTATTATTTCTCGCTATATTTAAAATCTGTAGTTACCAGAATTACATTGCTTTGGTTTTGGTGGTCCAGTGACGAGAGGTGAGAACTGGGCCAGTTCTGGTGAATGATCTCTTTTATTATTAGTAAGAGTTCCTGTTCCTGTTGGATCATGATCGCTTTCAAGTGCAGTAGGCATCGGAGTAGTTTTCCCACTCAGTTTTAGAGTCAGCTTTGGAATTTGATTAGGAGAAAGATCTGCTTTAGCTGGCTGTATATGTTGAAACACCTGGGATACTGTTGGCGGAAGTAAGTCAGTAGAAACAACTCCAGCGGGTTCATAGCTTAAAGTGGAAGCAACAGTATTCGTTTCTTTCTCTGTACAAGTTACCAGGTCTTTAGAAATATGTAATCGCTCTTGTGAGAACTGTAAAATATAATTGTAATCAAAAGAATATAAATTATTGTTGATAAAAATTTAAATAACTTAAACGAATAATCCAAGCCGGTAAAAAATCAACAGAGCCTTTCATTATTTATATTTTTTTTAGTTTAATTCATAACTAAACACTTTTTACAAAAACATCGGTAAAGCCTTACAAGATTGAACTTTATTTAATAATTTGTTAATACATCTTCTATTTTATAAAAAATAAATTTAAATTACCAACTTTGAAAACTGGTAATGTTTCCAAAATGTTAATACGATGGACATGGCTTCTAGATTTTATAATAGGTAAAAGGCTGTGTTATTTAAAAGATAAAATGCGCTATACATTATACCTTACCAGAGTAAAAACAATAGTTTAAAATATATAATATCATTTTAGGTTAATTTATACTTAAATTGTTCACTTTACACAAATCAAGGCGCACAGATCTTTTGTGTTTAGTTTGTACGTAAGTATTTTTGATTTTTTTTATTGCTAGAACAAAAAACATTTTACTTACTTGCTTTTCTTTTTTTTTATCCTTTTTTGGTTTTTTCTCTTGGCTTTTTTGTTTATTGAGTTTTAGTGCGTTCTTTGACTCATTCTTGTCTCTGTTCTTTATTTTATCTTTTTTATCTTTTTTTTTTTTTATTTTGTCCTCTTTTGGCTTTTTTAGTTTTTTATGTAATTTATTTATCTTCAACTCACTTATGGATAAATTGTTCGTTGGGGTAATTGTAATATCATCATAATGAACCGAATCCATAAAGCTAGGTACTAAATGGTGATCTTCAGTCACTGAAGAAGATGGATGAGCTGATGCAGCACCGGATGTTGCACCTGCAGCTAGACTTGTAGCTGGAACAGTTTGTGAAGAATAAGCTAAACCGCTGTCTATGCGTGACAATGGAATAAGGTCTGCACCACCAGCCAAACTAAATTTATCACTGCCCATAAACTGAATGTTAAATGGTGTAGGATTAGATAATAGAGGCTCTGATGCAACTAGATTGCTTTCCACTTGGCCCAGTTTTAAGAATCCTGCCTTACCTAGTTTCTTCTTAGACTCAGCAGCGCTCAAATGTAATGGATTAGGGCTAGGACTTAAACAGGGAAACGGACGTAAATGCGGACTTTCAAACGGCAACCGCATCGGATTGCTACTTAAAAGATTTGTTGATTGCATTAAACTAGCTTTTAGAGTTTGTGTGGGAGGGACACTAAATGTTTCCTGGCTGCTGGATTTAGTTGTTTCCTCTTCATTTGAATCATCGGATACTTCGATGGGATCTCCAAGGTTTCCTGTCCCTGCTGCGCTAGGTTTATTTCGTTTATTAACTATAGTTTGATCACTCAACGCATCAGTGGCCGCCATATTCCTAGATGCTTGGACAAAAGACGTAACTTTAGGTACCGTTTTTTCCTTTTCCTTAACATTATTGCATAATTTGATGTCATTTACATTTAGTCTTGGAGATAATTTCATTGTTTCGGGTACCAAAGGAGCTACGTTGCAGTAGTTGCGATCTGTGTAGGTTTCAGACGACGGTAATAGGCTCAAAGCTCCTGTCGACTTGTGTTCTGAAAATTAATAATATATGTTAACAAATAGAGGTAACATAATAATTCGTGCTTACCTAAGGTTTCAACAAATAATGGCCTGTTTCCAATCGATGTGGATCGACTTGACCCAGTAAGTGGTATGAATGTGTGTGGCATCATCATGTTTGAACCCGATCCGCTTAAATCCTTTTTTGAAAAATTACCAAAAGCTGGAGATGGAAAAAAAGCAGGACTAGACGGTATAAGACCTGGACGAGGAGGAAATTGCAGTAAAGATAACATCGGCGTAACGTTTGCTTGATGATTTGAATATAATGTGGCATTATTTGAAAGGTGCGATGCACTTCCAGAGCTTGTGTTACATAAGTATTCATGAGCAGCAGCTAGCGACGGTGATGTATCAATAACTCGTCCTTTATGGCTACCAGGTGATAATTTTGTTGTGGAAATTTGTAAGCTTTTTCCATCTGACTCAATATTTAAAGGGATCGTCGATAAAGTGGGCTTGTCAATGTCTGTGATAGAAAGCTTGTCGCTTGATTCTAGGTTGTTTGGTGGCTTCGTGATATCTTCTCGATTGGAATTACTGAATTTTGCTTTTGTTTTTTTCTTTTCCTTTCTTTCCTTTACTTTTTGCAGTTTTGTTTTTTCTCCGAAACTTTCAGAAGTAGCGATTACTTCATCCCCTGTTACCGTTCCACCAAAACCAATGTTTCCTGAAAAATACTGTAGCTTGTGGTTTTTAAATTGATCCATAGGAGTTTGATTTAAGGGTTCCGAAGGAAACGTCAATGCATGATCAGAAACAATCATTGCACTTGCTTCTACAGTGTTAGATGAATATGGACAACCAGTTTTAAGCTTTGTTGATTTAGCTTTCTTAAGTGAATGCATTGATAGATTTGATCCGAGGGCCGTTACCGTTTGCATTTTCGCTTGATTTTTGACTCCTGGTTTGCGGCCACGCTTTTTTGGCTTGATAACATTACTGGTTTCACATTCTGACGGAGCTATTTTTGACAGTATATCAAGGGAGTGTTCAAAGTTGTTATTTTTTAGCATCTGGTCCTTTACTAAGTTAAGGTTGTGTGGAAAAAGTCCAACAGTATCAGGGGCGCTTAAAATGGGAGCCGGCGTTATTGTAGTTCCTGATGGTAAATTAATTATTGGATTTTCAATGCAATCACCTTCAAACAAATTTGAAGCAATGTTTACTGAATTTGTAGATTGCCCTTTGGATGCTTTTTGTTTTGAAATTTTTTTGAAAATATTTAATTTATTGCGATCCGGCTCACTTTCTAGTTTAACTGTATCGGATGTATTTTTAATACTAGTAGCACTTGTATTTATATTTGTTCCAATCTTTTCAATTAAGGTTGGTGCAGGTAGGCTAGAAAATGTATGCATATTTTCAGATCCATTAGAAAATGATAGGTTTTCATTACTTTTTTGCCGAAATTCTGGTTTCATACTACTTATAGGGCCTATATCATTTGAATTTAATGAAAACGTTTTTCGATCTTCTACGGAAAGCTTTGACATGGACTGCAGCTGCCGTTGTTGTTTTTGACGTCGTTGCCTCTGTTTAGTTTGTTTTTTAATAAGTTTTTCTAGTTGCGTTCGTTCTGTTGATCTGTCAGGCAATGATGTTAACATACCACGATTTAGATTCTTCATAGATTTTTTCATTATTATGTTGTCGCCGCATTGCAATGGATTTTTTGATAGCTTATGATACATTTTCAAAGCTTTTCTTTGAGCTTTATCTTGTGACTTGTTCGTTATTTGTTCTTCACAATTGTCGTTTTGAACATTGCCTAATAAATGTTTTTTCTTGTTTCTTTTTGCTCCTTTAGTAGTTGACAATAAATCAGAAGCCGTGCTAGCTCCTAAAATATCGTTATTCTTATTTGTATTGTTTGATGGAACTATTTCAATACGTTGCTCTGAGGCTCGCAAAGATTGTTCTAAAGAAATCGATTTTTTTAAACTAGAAACAGTCCCAGTATTGTTGTTTAATAAATCTTTGCCTTCCTCATTATGAGGGGAAAGTAATGTAGGGGGAGCATCTAAACCCTTAAAATTTTCTAAAACAGAAAACTCTTTCAATAACTACAAACTTGTAATGCTTTAATTATTCTTACCAATAATATCTGGAACAAAGCTTTCGGGTAGTTTTCCCTCGACAGCTGGTGAAATAAAGCCTCCCGTCGTCATTACTACGCTGCTTATCTCACGTAACGTCAGATTATGTGGGTCTATATTGTCTTTTGAAGATGCACTAGCAGTTATTGGAGAGCTACATTTTGTAATTGCCAGTTCATTTATGTCATGGCTTAACTCTGGTAAGATCCTTTTTGTTATCTGACATATGCTTTCTCCATTTAACTCAAATGCAGATTGTGTTGCATTATCGCTTTCTAGTTGACTTGTGCATCCTATCGAAGTTGTCATAGGATCTGCAGGTAGCATTGGGGGCAAGTATTCAAATATATAAACCGGTCGTGTCAGTGTTTCCGAGCTGCCTGGTTTTAAAAAATTTAATTTTCTGGTTCGCTTCACGGGATATGCGGAAACCTCCCGGACAAAAGGCACTGATTCAACATTGCTAATGTAGTTCAGTAATTCATTAACGTTCACGCTGAGATTTTTTAAGCTGAGAGCTACATCTTTTATATCAGGTTCAATTCGATTTGCTAAAGAAATATTACAACAAAATATACATATATTATTATATATATATATATATATATATACATATGTTTCGTCAAATGTGCTTGTGTAAGTATCTTTACCATGTTCTACTTGACTATGCAGATCACGAGCGAGTTCCTGGATAAATCGCTGCAAGATGTCCTCTAATAACTCTAGAGGTGCACTCTGTGTACTATTGTATCCAATTGTTTGGGCAATTTGTGCAATTACGGTGCGAAAAAGGCTAGACGAATATTTGTCTGCCATTTTCGACGAGCTAAATATTCTAATTACTCACTTGGTACGTAGGCATACTTTTATCGACTGTTTGAAAAATCTGGCAACGCTTTAGATTTGCGGTACTCTAAAATAAACTAAAAACCAATATTTTCTGTTTTGTATAATTCTGTTCACCAAATAATTGATTGAAAGAACAAAAAATTAAAATGTTTGTTTGAAATATAATATAATATTACTTATCTAATAAATAACTCATACTACATCAAACATAAATGTAAAATCTGTGTTAAAACTTTTACTTGGCTGTTATTTTTTGATGAGGAGTGCGATAAGTGAGGAGTTAATTTTAAACAGTTGGCAGCCTGACAATTGCAATTTTTGTGCGACAAAGCTGTCTGATCACAGTAAATATTTAAGAAGCTAATATGTCTAAGACTAAGTATGACTTGTTTATAATTGCGAGTTTATTTTAAACTAATTCTACAAGGAAACTGTGAAACTTTTTGTGCATTGCAGATTTTTGTAGGTGTTTAAACATTTACTTAAACACTATTTTATTTGCATAAAGAAAATTAATTTATATTTATTTATTTGAGTCTAAACTGTGTTCTTTGCAGTTGTTAAAATGGTGATGTATTATTGCGATATGTATTAGATTAATATATAATCTAGTTAAAATATTGCCTACAAATTGTATTTATAATGAAAGCCACGGTATCAGAATGGGCGTTTCGTTTATTTAGTTTTGGCTTAATAGATAACGTTACGCATTATCTTTCCAAAATTATAGGGTGCCCAAAAGTGTGCGTTAACAAAGGTCCCAACGAACCAAACTTAACTGACGTGGTTAGCACACCATTTTAATTTTTAAATGTTATGTGTATTCTCTAAAACAGAACGTTAATCAACTATGTGAATTTCAGAAATTAAACTTTTAACATTCGAATATTTATATAATTCTTAAATATATAATAATTTTCTATAGTATTTTCATTCGTTGATAACAAACACTGCGTGTTTTACCAATTTCTATAATTTATACGTTACTTAACATTTACCAGATCCTAGTCGTAGGCGATGTATGCGATATTGTGCTCTAAACAATTTAATATCGTTAAAATATAACATATCCTGGGTTTTCATAATACTCGATGTGTTCATGTGTTGATATTTTGATTTTTTTTTTTGTTATATATATAAATATACATATATGTACATATATGTATATATGTAAAAAACATTTCAGATATTTAGAGCGTTCCATTCGGTATTGGTATAACAATTCCTTAAAGAGTAATTTTGAAAACTATAATTTATTATATTTTTAGTATAAATAAACTATTATTATTTTTTATATTTTAATTGAATTCATTATTTTGTTTCAATCATAATCAAACACTGTTATTTACATTATTTAAAAAAAATTTTTATAAAAGAAAAAATTTCTACTCGCGCTCGGAAGGAATATTAAAGAAACTCATTTAAGACGACAAACACGAACTTTTTAAGTACCTGCGTTGGTATGGCTCAGCAGTTTTTTGCAGAAAGTGGTATTTTGGGACCTAATATTAATCGTTCGTGTGACCTTATAGGAAAGACATCAAGAATTCACCTAGATTCTAATGTCAAGAACCAGGTAAGAATTTATAGGATAAGTATATCTTCTTTCCGGTTGATTTAATACTCTTTAGTTATTTTGGTAGATACGAAAAACATCGTTGGGACTTCGGACGAAAGCCTGTTCTACAACTGAAACATTACCTTATTCAATATCAAAAAAAACCAACGATGTTATATTGATAAAACTTCAAGAACAAGTCAGTACTCTTAGGAAAATAATAGAAAACGGCGATACTAAAATTATAATGCTGCGTGCTGAGGTTAATAACGTTAAGGTAAAATCACAAATAAGCACACTAGTTATATTTAATTGACTTAAGAGTATAAATGAATATTCCTTAACAAATTTAGTATCACGTTCTTTTTTATACTGAGTGATTATGGTCAACAATTGTGATGCACTTTGATGTTGAACATATGATTATAATATTATAAAAATACATGAAAGAAATAACTGAAATAGTTGGATCAAGCTAATATCTTATGTTTTTCACAGAAATCAATGCAGGATATGATGTATATAAAACCAATCCTGGAATCCAATACGTCAACATTGGAAAACCTGTGCGTGTTTTGTCGTGAAGATTTAACAGTTAAAAACTAAATGCCCCCTATCCGAAGATACACACTTTCTTAAGTAAAATATAATTCTATAAATTGTGCATGTAGGCTAAAAGTAAACGACAAAGAATCTAACATCCTTAAAGATTTTTATATATGTATAAATATTCATTGTAATTGAAAAAGACATTGAAACTATATTAATTTTAACAATGTTTTGCATAAAAATAAAGCAAAACAAATTAATTTTATTTTTAGTTTTAATGAGGAATTAAGAGGATATTTTCTATTTGATTTTGTACAGGCTAACGCACTTTAAATTAATAATTACAAATTTTATTGAGGTTAATTTGACTTTTACAAACTGAATAGTTGGGTATTTACAATTTCGTGAATAAAGTTGTTTTTAAATCATTTTACCTATATTAATATTTATTTCATTTTGATAATATCTATTATTCTATCAACAAAAACCATATTGACAAAAGAGAATATGACACTTTTATATATCATTTTTATGTTATACAAAAATCAAATCCAGTTCTTGGCTACTGAAAAATAAATTTTCGTAATTCATCTGGAAACAGAGCACCCCAAAAATGCAGAAATTTTTAATAACTTGTACTGTAAAAAACAGCAAAATAAAATCTTTTTTACAAACTAATACCTAAATATTTAGCCAATTCAAAACGTGATCAACTTACTACACGCAGTTAGCTAATATAGAAGATTTAATTATTGAGAAAAGCTTATATTTTGTAATTTAACTTTTTAGCTAAGGTTCACAATTCAATGTTCCCTTTTCGAATTGTCTATATAATCATATTTAAAACTATTATTCATTAAAATTAATAAATAGTCTTTTAGTGATAGTTTATGATTAACGTAACACGAAAAAACTAAAAAAAATTTTTATAGATGGCTCTTTACAACTCGTATTTCATTCACGCCTTATTTGAATTGCACTTTGACGTGAGAAATAATCGAGTAAGAAAAATAATGAAGTACATGTCAGCTTAAGTCATCTATTTAACACAAATTTAATGACTAGTGAAAAGTGATGGTAATGGTCTGCCGTGTTATATATTTTTTAGTACATAGATAGAAATATATAGAAAATTATAGGGTTTTGTTAGATCATTTATACGCCTATGTATTTTCTGGTATTGAATGAGTGTGAGTTTCTACCAGATCCTTGGGTTTATCAATAACGAATTTAAAATTTGATTACGTGTCGATTAAATTTATTAATAGGAGTATTTTTCTTATCGATCCGTTACTTTTTTAACAGGAGATTATTGCTTTATTTCTAAAAGCCTTTTAATTATTCAATATTATGCCTGTAGCGACGTAAACGTGCGCTGTTTTCAATTTTTGGATCACCAGGCGGTGGTGAAATATCATTTCGAGTTTTCGATTCGAGAGTTGTTTGGTTCCATTGCATATTGGATGTGTCCTCAATTCGCTTTAAAGCTAACGTCGACGTTGCAGGAGGGGTTAAACCCATGCACGGCTGGACTTCAAAATCATTATTATCCTCAATATAATTTTCGCTGACTTCTAATGATTGGTCATCAGAGTTGGCAAAAGTTGTCGATCCTCTTGTCCTAAAATTGTATGACAGTGGACTTTTGTTATAAAAAATTAATATTTTCAGTTTCGACTAAGTGTAACTTACCTACTACTCATCCGAGCCCTTGGTCGTGAAAATCTTAGATTCAATTGTGTAGGATCAGTAACATATTTTCCTTCTACAGACTCGCGTCGACGACGTAGACCTGATTTTAATGTAATCAACAATTAATACTTTAACCATTTTTATTGATGGTAAAATATACTTTCACCTGGTGTTAAATCTGTAGTTTTTGGCGAGTTGTAAAACACACCAGTGGAGTAGTGATTTTGAAGGTCGGTACCGCTAGTGTTTTCCTCCTTAAGAGCAGCTGCTTGAGAAACATTTTGTAATGCTTGGGATTTTAAACATCCTGTTGCTGTATCAGCACACGCCCATGAAGCACATTTGGATTGACGCAAGCTTGAAGAAAGTACAGGAATTTTACTTGGGGCAGACACTAATACTTCAAGTCCGCCAAAATTGTTATCAGTTTTGGTGTCTCCATTTTGGGATTCAATTCCTCCGCAAGCTCGACTGGCGTGGCCTTCTGTAAGGTGAGGTGCTGAATCAGTAGAGTTGATCTGCATAGCCCGTCCATTTAATTTAGATTTAAAAGCCTCGGCAGAAGGAACACTACAGGAACTGACTTCGTTGGGTGTACCTGGAATCTCTTTGTTATTTAACAGTTCAATGTTACTAGCGGCTATGTTTTTAGAGGAGCCACTATTTTCCACTCCTTGTATTTCGTCATATTTGAATGTTTCTCTGTTCCTTAGACCTTGACAATCTCCAATTTCTGTTATGGCGTTGCTTCGAGAGTTTGGTGCTTTGACTGCAGCTGCTATAGCATCATAGTAAACAGACTCATCAAGTTGAGAAATTTCTACAAATTAAAATAAATATTGAAAATATCTATTTGAAGTAGTAATTATTCAGCATTACCTTTGGGAATGACACGAATTTCAAGTCGCCCATTAATACAGTCGTTGTTACCTTGTATCTTCGGAGTATCATTAACACTAGGTATTATAGCTCCGTAGTTACATAATGTCTTTCCTGGTATTGTATCCGTCGATAATGTCTGCGTTAACATGTTGCCCTTTTGGGAAAATATAGTTGTCTTCGAACCCCAAGGCACTGCGCTTGCTACCGAGCAATGTATATTTTTAACCTTATCTCTGAGCTCTTTGCAAGACTCTAAATGATCAGAATCCTTTGAATAAATGTGTCCTGGTATCCGCTCACTGTGTTTTTTTTCGTCGAATGTATCCAGCATACTAACATTTGGAAGACTGTTCCGATGCATGTATAAAGTTTGGCTCTTAGCAATGACTGCAGCATCCTTGCAGGACAAAGACAAATTGGGTAAACCTGTATCAATCGTCTGTTGGTTTGGTAATGGTTCGGCTTCTGAGTAAGACTCTCGTACACAAACATTTCGAGCTATGTCCATACGATACACCTAAGCGCAATCGATAAATAAACTATAAGTTTTTAACTTACTAATATTATATTAATATATGTATGTTATAAAAAAAAGTTACACGCTCTTTTATACATGTTAACATTATGAATATTCAATGCCATTATATATATATTAATATTTAAATTATTTAACATATGAAACATGATTGAAATGCTTAAAATGTCCGTTATTATATTTATTGCAAGAACTAATAAGATACGTACAAATTTAATAATAAATTGGATAAAAGTCTTTCTCTAGAGAATTTATGATACATTACTGATAGAAAATGAGGATCATATGCTTACAATATTGTCAAATGCGGCTTGTTGGACGGCAGGTGGCTCTAATTCTTTACGTAATACATTACCCACAGCAGGCTCCGACCAACAGTGTGGTATGGATAACTGTAAGTTTTCGTAGTTCTCGATGCCGGCTATATTCAGGGTATATCTATGAGTAGTTGGGAAATTATTAAAGTACACATATTACATACATTTTTACATAAAATGGCATAATTGATTTAAAAAAATATTGGTTATTTCTGTATAGCTGTATATCTTTTATATGTTGTTCTTAAAAATTGGGAACGTAAAATATTGCAACTCATAAAATGTCACATAGTAGGTACCTTATAATGGACCTGCAGTGAAAGGACTTGTACTTAAAATTTGTATTTTAATACTTTGGAAATTCTGACATAAATTACTTACTCGTTAATAGTATTAATCATCAGTTTTTAGTAATTTTTATGTGTGTAACCTGTTTCATTTTACCTTACTTACCTTTTGGCCTTTTCGTTGCCGGTTGGTTGGGTTTTGGAGTTTCCGTTATATGTTATGGCTAAGTTGGTGGAACCGCGCTCTAACTGAACATCTGCCTTAGGCAATTGATTGAAATTTGGTTGTGACTGTGAGGCAAGAATTGGTTGGAATACTTAAGATGTGATCTTTACATAGGTATCGATATTTTTGAGTAAACAACCATAAACAGTAAATCTATTTTGCAATATTTAATATATTGTATGGATAGTATATATCTATATACAAATGTATGTATGCATACATAAATGTATATATGTATATAAGCAACATATACATATATATAAATATATGTATATATGTTGATTATGTATATGATATATATATATATATATATATATATATGTATATAAATATAAATGTTTATATATGTATATATATATATTTATATATTTGTGGACATTTTAAGCATTAATCGATTTGTTTATTTTCTCTTATATAAAAGATAGCAAAGACCCGTCAGCAATTATGTTACAGCACATTTACCTGTGGTTCTTGTTTCCATTCATTGTCAGTTGTATCCTCAGAGTCATCGAATTGACTCTTCCATTGAGATGCAAGAGTGAGTGCTCCACCACCTTTAGTTACCTGCTGAAGCGCTGACACATTGTCATCGTCAATTAATGCAAACTGTGTTACCGAATGGTCACCTCCAACGCTACTTCTAGTATTTGATGTATGTAAGACACCACCGCCACTTCCAGCCCCGCTGCTCAATCTCTGAACATGGGGAGCAGTCGCAACTCCAGTGCTGGACAACGAAGATGGACGTAAGTTGGTTAACGTTGCTGATCGTCTATTGGTTGGCGGTATAGTCGTAGTGCTCGTTGCACTAGTTACTTCAAATAGTTGAGTAATTATGGGCTTGCTCGTTAAACTATTATTTCCACAAACTGTTTCAAGGTCATGATTTTCCGTGTCGTTTGCTGATCGAAGTTCGGCGTTCAGCTGGATCTGATTGCTTAAAATAGCTGGTGCAGCAAGAACTCGGAGACGTCCATACGTGGACTTCTGATCACCTAAGTTATTGCTACTTGATGATCGTCTATTATCGCAGCATTTTTCATTTCCCACACTATCAACTTGATTTTGATTTTGATTTTGATTTTGATGTTGGTTTTGATGTTGGTGCTGACGCGTAAGTTGATGGTATTGCGATTGATTTTGGTTTTCATTTTGGCTTTGGTTCTGATGCTGCTTTTCTCCAGAGCCTTCTACTATTTCCATATTCATGTTACATCTCTTTTTGAACTGTTGTTGCTCTTTGCAACTTGTCGACTTGTTCAATGGGTCATCAACTTTAACATGTCCATTGTTCTTTTTTGGTTCAGAATCGTTTTCGGTCATTACTTCTCCTACATCATTAGAGTCTTTGAGTGCAATTGATTGAACCTTTGTTAGTGTCGTTAAAGGATGTGTAGAAGCAGCTTTGTCATCAGAATACTATAAAGTATATATATTTTTATTTATTTATTTTATTTACAAAGTTACTTACGTAAATCGGCGCCGAATTATTTTGGTTTGATACAGGTAGTGATCCTGCTGCAGTCTGTGGATGGCACTGCTTCCCATGAACTACTGATCGAGATGGTTTTATCAGTGGATTTGAAACTTCAATGCCAGAAGCCTCGTAGTTTGCAGCTACCACCGTCGAAGACTTGATCAGCGCATTCGGAAGGTTTGGAATACCAACAGCTGCATTCGCGATGATGACCATCTGCTGCTGTGACATGCTGTGCTGTTTTGGTAACGCATTTTGATTTCCTGAAATGATGCTTTGGAGTACGCAATCTGTTGAGGGTTGTGGTAACATCGTTGCATTGCAATTCTTATCCACCTTAAAGTGAATAAAAAGAACAATTTTAAGTTTAGGTTAAGCGACAGTGGGTTTAATTCAACGGCAAATTGATTACAAAATCACATTTAGATGCAAAAAAAAAAAAACAAATAATAAAATCGTTTACCTTTTCCTTAACATGTAAAGGTTCGGTTGAAGGCATTTGAGCGGTATCAATATCATTTCGTTTTCTTATCTGTACTCATAGATGAACATATTTTTTTATATTTCGATAAATGATATCTTTTGAAATACTTACATAATCTGTACCACTTGCATTGGATGCAGCTACCGTCATTTGAGTAACATTGCCATGAATATATTCATTTTTCGCTGGTGTTGCTGGTAGGTTTATGGATGCGTTAACATTGCCTACTGCGGCAACGTCGACTTTTTCCCAGTCGTATGGATCAGTCTCTTTGACTCCGCGTCTTTTCATACATCGCTCAAATAGACCAATGAGCATCTTCAGATTATAGATATAAATGACACACAATGCATATACACATTTCTTCTTCAAATCAAAATATTCAAAATCTTACCGCATAGTCTGGCTTCTCCGCGTAGGTGAGCGATTGTATATGCTCAAGGAATTGTTTTAGGTCCGACGGTAAGTGCTTTAATAATATTCGGTGATCATATTTTTCCTTTGTTAATCCAACCTGCTCTTTATCCTTAATCTTTCGCCACGGCAGCTGGCCGTTCACAAACTCAACAAGCATGTAAAAAAGCGACCATAAATCGTCATGACGTCCCATTTCCCGATTACGATGTGCGTTTATGGAAGCATACCGAACTGTACCGCGAAATCCAGCTGCTGCTCTTGGACATCGAACCTCTCCTGTGCCAGTGGTATATTGTCGCGCTAAGCCGAAGTCCAACATATACACCCTGCGACAGTTGTACGGCAAACGTCCCACCGAAAAGTTGCTCTGCAAATTCATTTCTGATCAGTAACTACGGTTTGACTACGCCAATTAGTATATCCCTTGAACATGTGTATGTATTTAGCTTTGGATGTATTACATTAACTT
Organism: Zaprionus lineosus; assembly: GCA_035044505.1. Classification (NCBI taxonomy): domain Eukaryota; kingdom Metazoa; phylum Arthropoda; class Insecta; order Diptera; family Drosophilidae; genus Zaprionus; species Zaprionus lineosus. The sequence continues at coordinate 139,029 of JAWNNX010000464.1, read as the reverse complement.
TGCAATACAATATTATACATATAATATATACATAAGTATTTTTGGTCTGTTTATTTATATTTTTACCATTTCTAATTTAAATCTTAAAACAAATTAAATTACTTACCGGCTTAATGTCTCGATGTAAAAATCCAACTGAATGAATAGATTCAATAGCTTTAAGAATTTGTAATCCTAGTCTTAGGGTTGTACTGAGTGAAAAAGCGCCTCTTGGTTGAGCCCGTCTCAGCTCCGCAAGATTTTTGCCTTGCAATTGCATAACAACATAATTAAAGCGATCATTGCGTCCACATCCGATAAAACGGCATACATGTTCCTTGCCTTGCAATTTTTTTAAAACCGCAACTTCCATTTTAAGGACCTGTTTTGGTTGACGGGCAGATTCAACTTTAAGTGCTACTTGCTCACGTGTAATGAGGTCTTGGCCCTCATAGATTTCCCCAAAGCCTCCACCCCCAATCTTGCGCACAACCTGAAAAATTATAAACATTCCATTTGAATTTAAATGTTTAATACCGTTTTTTTATTTTGCACCTTCCAACGCTCTTTCACCACATGTCCAGGCTGTAAAAGGTCCTCAGATGTCATATTGTTTGCTTCTTTCTGGACAATCGACGGATGCAAGTTACTATGTTTGTCCACTACGGCGTTTGGTTCACCTGGAGTTTGTGTTGGTGTTGTCGTCGATGGAACCCTAAACGTTACACGAGTCCGATTTCCTAGACGATGATGTTTCGCAGGCAAAGTCGCCGATCTCTGTAAAGCATTTGGAGGTGGTATCTTTATTTCGTCAGAAAATTCTTTTCCACCAATATTTCCACACGTAGCTTTATCAGTATTATTGGTCACTCCAGCACATTTGCAAATGTTCTGAAGAAACAAGGCTTGAAACGTTGCTGGAACGATCGATGGGGGTGGCTTTGAAGGAGGAGGAGAAGTAGGTGGTTGCAATTGCAATAAATCGTGATCCGTAAATTTTCTTGTACTATTAGCTATATATGACTTATGTTCTTTATTTGGTAATATTTTGATTTGAACTTGGCTTGAGCTCTGCCGATTGTCTTTAGCGTCAGCTCTAAGGCCCTTGTTTGATCCAGCGACATTTTCGTCGTTGCTGAAATATTAAGAAAATAAATTTAAACTTTCAATTTAAATTTCTTGGAAGGTTCTATATTAAATTTGGTTTTTTTCCCATTGTGCTAAAATTCATTGCATATCGTTAGGCTTTACCAATATGTTAACCTTAACAGCTGATTGCACTAGCAGAGACAACTTATCCATGGAGCCATCTGATAATATGAGCATATGCAAAGACAACTTACATATCTATGCGGTGTTTTTTAAGACCTTATTAATCAGAGTAGAACAGCACCAAAGACGCGCTTATAACATAAGTGATAGGGCAATTAAATGAAGGAAATTTACAGGTGTACTTATAGGTATTTAGTTACCTAAGTTGAGGGCGTTTCTCTAAGTATACTTGTATTAAATATATGTATTACATGATAATGTTTAACATTAACATTTAATACTTTATAATAGTAAATATTTTTCAGGAGTAATTTCATTCGCACTCAAACTATAATTTAATTTGATGATCTCATATAATGTTTATAGTATGTATCTGTGTAGAAACTTCTATATTCAGAAAAAATTGAACAAACATATTTATAAGAATCTCATCTTTAAGCTCTTATATTATATAATCTTTCACATTTTCTTATTTACTTATATGCATGCTTGAACATACATAATAATAATTATATGTGAATGTTTACGAGCCCAGTTTTAAAATGTTTTTACCTTAGTATTTTCTTTATATTTTCATTCTCTTTTGACACTGCCCTTGCATTAACTTTGAAATAAAATTTTTAAGCACTTATTCACCATGTATTACGACTTATGTAGATTTTGTTGGTAGATATAAAATATATAAGAATAATATTTTTATTCAACTATTTACTGGTTAGGGTTTAATACTATATCTTTAACAAGAATTTCTTGAACGATTTTTAACTGAACTTTAAATAAAAATTTGTATTGATTGCTGAGCTTTGCTTAACTCTCCCTTCCAGTTAAAGCTCTCTCTTGGATTTAACGCATAGTGAGAGCCACTTTCGAGTGACAGTTGTCAATGGTTACGAAAATTTCACCAGCTGCAATCCTTCCAGCAATATGTGCGCAGGACAAGAGCCAAATACTCGATTTAATATCAATTAGCTTTTGTCTGTCACATTGCAAAATCGTATTATTTTATTTAAATTAACATTACCAAATTTGATTTAAGAGTACAGTGTCGAAAGTGAAATAGGAAGTAGTTATCTTCTGATATATGTAAAGTTGCTTTTAACATTATTTCTAAAATTCTGCGAATAAAATCAAGCCCACTTACGTGTTAAAGTTTGCAATGATAGAGATTTTTTTTTATAGACAGGAACTTATTGGTTAAAAGTGTTATTTATAAATATTACTTACTTGTTCACATCCTGTAAATGCATGTTTTACAGTTATATTCTGTCACTAAAATGTATTCTCCAAATGCAGCTTTAACTTAATCATCTGACTAAGTTTGAATAGATTTTAAGAGAGTCTGAAACAGATATACTTATCTTCATATCTATATCTATCTAGTTAGTACATATCTATTTAAGTAGTACAATAATTTTAAAACAAATATGTATTCATATACAAAAATTATGTAAATAGCAATTTGATTTTAATTTAGTTGTATAATACATAAAAATATTTAAATACCTTTATAAATACAACTAATTATTATATAAAAAATATATATAATGACAAGGTGTGCTCCATTAGCAAAATATGTAAGAATAAGTATATATGCATATTTTCGTTAATATGTAGGTTCTTTTTTCTTTGAATTCACAAACGGTTTTTGGTCAAGCAGAAAATTCTTATATTACGTTGATTTAATGTATAATTACTTTAGCATGTTTAATTTCGTTGTTTGTCACTTTAATGGTATTATATACATTTAATTTTTTTTTATTTTTTTATTGTTTATTTATTACGAATATCATCACCTTTATTTGTTTAAGGCAGATAAGCTTTTGGCGTGTGTGTGAGAAATTTTCTATTTTTAAAAATTCATGTATTGGTCGGTCTGACATGCAATGGAAATTCGTTGAAAACTTAAACGAACATAATTAGGAAAGGAAAGCACGTGTTACTTTATAAATTTTGAAATTTCTTGATTAAATTGTATCTTTGCATTTGTTTGGATTTAAATAAAATTCAAATAACAAAATACTTCAACAAAAGTAATAAGTCTGAAACTACACAGCTTATATTTTTTTATAATTCCACAGAGCTTTCACGTGTGTACGAGATTGTTAACTGAAAACGTTTCACTGAAATGCTTTCGATCTTTCTAAAAAAAACACTTGCAGTGCATACACAAATAAGCTTCTTACGTTTTGTTTTTCATTGATGGCTAGTAAAATTAAAAAATGATGGAGTAACTTTAAAGAATTGCTTATATTTTAGATTATTTAATGTTATTCGTAAGTGATTTTATTTTTTAATAGTTTATCAATAAATACATAAATAGGACGAACTAAATATATTGGTAGCACAGTGTTCTTTAATAATGTTCACCATTATTAAAAAAAATTATTTTATTGAATGGGTTAATATCGTTAATACTATTTAAGTTTTAATTAAAGCTAACAACTTGAGACTCATTTTTTCTTGCGTTCTGTTCTTTTATAAAATGGTAGAATCCATGTGAAAATGTACAAATGCTGGCTGCTGCAACATTTAAAAGACTTGCCAACCTATTCAATTATTTAAAAATGTATGACATGTACAAATCTTCAGTATAATGTTATTAAGCTGTTAAATAGCTTAAAGCAGAGACAACTTATTAATAAGTTGTCTCTGCTTAAAGAGAAAAAGTATTGAAAATCCAGCTGCTTTTACACATGTTCGAAATATAAACGCGTTTTTTTGTCCGTTAAAAGAAACCATTTAAAATTATAATGCATATACATCATGGCAGAAAGTAATGGATTGCAGGTTGCAGAGTGTAAAGAACTATTAAATTTTAATTGTGCACAGACAACTTATTATAATATAATATAACATAATATAATATAATATAATATAATATAATATAATTTTAATATAATATAATATAATTTAATATAATATAATATAATATAATATAATATAATGTAATATAATATAATAAATTATAATATAATATAATATAATATAATATAATATAAAATAATATAATTTTAATATAATATAATATAATATAATATGATATAAAAATATAATTTTAATATAATATAATATAATTTAATATAATATAATATAATATAATATGATATAATATAATTTAATACAATATAATATAATATAATATAATATAATATAATATGATATGATTTAATATAATATAATATAGTATAATATAATATAAGGTAATTACAAAAATAAGCATTTATTACATTCAAAATGTTCTTTTTGTGGATTTTTAGGTAATGCTAATATTAATGTTATTAAAATTATTACTTGACAATTTAAAATTGGAAAAACCTTATTCCTTCGATAAATAAATAAAATTTCATTATTTTGTCTTTAAATATTTTAATACAACTGTGAGTTTGTGAAAATACTTTGTGTTATAAGGAAGTATGCATGTTAGTTATTATTAGAATATACCATACCTCAGTGTATTCAAAGCAACATATTAAACTATGTCTTCCTTCAAATTTATATAGAATTTTACTGAACTTTAAACCCATTTCTTTTAGATTTACATCAAGGACTGTACAGTCTTTTAAACAGTTAAAATATCTTGTCAAAATAAGAGGGACGTGGTTAAATCTCTAGACCACGTATCGACTTCCGCTTGAGAAATCAAATAGAAAAAAGGGTTCATTCGTAAAAAAGGCTCACAGAAACAAATTGCATTTGAATCATGCCAGGGTTAAGGGGTAAAAGCACACGCCCATTACTATGGATATTGAAACTGTATAGTGAATCGATATGGAAATCAATAAAAAAAGTGTATCTAGCGTGAATAAGTAACAGCATCAGATGTAACCCTTGTTTAAAGAATGTTCAGTACCTTAGCTATATAAATGCGTATATATGTATGTTTGTATTTTCATTTGGCAATTGACAGATTTATCATAAAGATGTTGACGCACTTCTAGATAATATTGCATGTTCTAGGAAGAATACATAATAAGAGAATAAAATAAGGTATTTTTGTTTTAATTGTAAGCATTTAAGCAATTATGCATATTCTTTCCGTTCAAATTTTTGTTTCTCTCGATTTCGACAAGTATATGAACACAATATGAAAATGAAAATTGGCAGTAAAATTTCATAGGCAAACCGAAGTAAACTAAACTATAAAACAGATAAAATAGATGAAAGTAAAGGACAAGTGTACATAAGCTTATATATAATTGTATACATGCGTACACATGTGTGCACAGATACTTGAATAAATACTTTGGTATGTCCTTTAAGAGACTAACATACACCGCTTTTATTAACACATATTTCATTGTTAATTTGTAATTAATTTTGTTAATGTTAATTTGTAATGAAAATGATTAAAATAAAATTACATTGATCATCTATTAATCAATTTATTCATATACTCTCGAATGTTTCTACATTTGTACTAAAAAAAAAAAATCTTCATTAAAATTTAACATTAAATAAAAGCAAAAAGAAAAAATAACTAATAATAATAAACTAAAGGACATTTTCGTTTTCCAAATTGCAAAAGTGCAATGTATAACATATGCAGAACCACTGTATCTCGCCAAAAAAATGAGAAGCAAAACAAAGCGCGACAAAAAAGAAGAACCCCTACGCCAAACTGTTACTCACACACGCAAATACATGCATGAAGTATATAATGTAAATTTGTATGTAGTTGTGCAAGTGTGTAAGGGTGTAAGTGGTGGCAGGGGCTAAGTATTGCTTTCTTCTTCTTTTTTTTCAACACCGTAGATGATCTCTCGGTTTTTTATGTATGTATACATAAAATTCATTTTTTTTTTAATTTTGATGGTGTGTAGGGTGGCTGCAACAACGGAGACGACAACGACAATGCGGACGCTAACGCTGAAGGTTGTGCAGAAGGTGGCAAAAAAAATTGACTGCTCCCCTTACTGTTTTTGAAACGCACATTCTGCTTGCTTTGCCGGTTGTGTGTGCCACCACCAACTTCATTATAATTTTTGTCGGGGTTGTTTTTTCATTTTCATTCGAATTTTTTATGTTTGTATGTCTGTATGCCTTGATGTGTGTGTAAATGTATGAAGGTACTTTTTTTTGTTTCTTTTTCCGTCGCAGTGTAGCTACTGTAGAAATACCCTACAGACATTTATTTCAAAGTTCTGAGTGTACTACTGCCCTTCGCGTCATAGGTGATTCGCAAGTTGTTATTGCTTAAGCAGAAACAAAAAAAAAAAACAACACCCCCAAGTTTTTTTTACGCTCCGTGAAAAATTGGATAAAAAACGCTTCGCATCTGAATTTTCTAACATTGAATTATGGAATATCGATTTTTTGGCTTAGCGAAAAAATTTAGCTGTATCTACTTTTAACATTAAAATTAAAAAATAACTATTTAACAGTTTTTTTTTAAGTATGTAGAGACTTATTTCAATATTTTGATTCATATTCGTAATAGCAATTTGTTCAATTAAATAAAAAGCTGGTTGTATAATTAGTAACTATCTTAACTATATAGGATTTAGAATAACTATTTTATCCTTCAGGGCGGCTTAAAGACAGAAGTCATTTTCTAAATGTTCGATTGCACATGTTTTGTATTCTTCAGAAAGGCTTATAATAAGCAAAGTTAACTTGTCCGATTTTTCAAATTCACAATATATTTGCTGTTTATTTTGCTTAACAAAATGCTCACGTACCTTAATGACGTTTATTAAAATGAACGTTTATTAAATTTCTCATAAAATCTACTCTAATGTCGTCTTTATTATCATTAAATCACGAAATTATCAATGTCTTAAGGTAAACGACAGTCGTAATATGAAACACATCTGCAGTGCTATTGCCATTGAATTACTTTCACTTACGTTAATTTAAGGTCCTTTGCTAGTTCTTTCTTAGTCAAATAGTCGGGAATAATTACTGTGTGTTTTTGTGGCACTCCCCTAGTTTTAGACACGGCAATCGCAGTCCCTTTAAAGGGGTTAGCTATATATCTGAGCAGGTTTTAAATAAGTGCCTATACATTTATTCCAAGCAAACATGTTTTCCGTAAAACACACTGTTTACCAGCTCACTACCGTTATCTTCATCGATAGCACGATGCTCATCTCCCATCCCAATTGACCATTTTCCGCACGTCCCTTAATCGCCGTGAATGGGTGCAGGCGAATACATTTCGAGCTTGTATTTGGAAAGTGTGAAAGTGTGGCAAGGACAAGATGAAGACGGTTCAGGATCACGACTTGAATTACATAAACGGTTTAATTGCCTTTGTTTAATTTACCTTGTACCGTGTACCGGAAATTTGCAGGAACTTCATTTGTAGTTTGCGAGCTTTAATGGAATAAAGTGTGAGTGTTGTACGGGTTGTACATATTTTCCGGAGTGTTCCGCATTACGCTCTCTCGGTCGTGCGTGCAAGATATTCGATTAACAGCATCACTGTCCATCTGTCGCCCCCTTGGCCAGTGCTTCGTGCGTTCCATTATCCTTGTGTCCACATTTGACACTGGAGCGTGTACATATTTAGTATTTAATCAAGTTGAGTTCACTTTTTGTCCCTCTTTAAATTTTCTAGGAGTTTGTTACCACTGCTAGAAATGAAACTCACAAGTAAATACCAAAACGTACCGTGTTTTGCAGCTCCTTTATATTCAATTTTAAATACATGTGTATGTGCTCTTATATTAGATAGAAGAAATTGCTATAACTATTTGTTAGTTCCCTGTACCTACGAAGTAATAGTATTGGGAAGTGATAGTTACTCGAGCATACAATGCATGAGTAGCTACAATATTGAAGTTTGGGCCAACTGTTATGGCAAACACGAAATATGCACAAAAAAGTTATATAACGTTTAATCCCTGGACTCCCCGGGTCCGTGTCCCCCGTGGAAGACTGTGCCTGAAATGATAATTATGTTAATGGTTAATTATTGCTTAAATTAAGTATTTGTACGAATGCTTGTGCGTTTAATCTTTCATACATGTTCCTGAAGGTTAATTCAAAAGGATATCATTAATCGTAAGGTGGGCTATCATACCAAACCTAATCCGAATCCTCCCACAGGAGTTGCAATATGGAAAATCTTTACGGTTGCTCTCTAGCTGCGCTCGGAGCTGGTCTGCAATTCTTCCAGGAAAAAGAACTATGGAGCAATGATAACCTATGAAAGAATATAAGGCACTGCATGCAAAGTCACTGGTAAATATTTAATGACATTGAATGAGAAAACTAAGTACAAGTGCGTTCATACATGTGAAGTCGGATACGTTCGGTTATTCATAAAAACTAAATTAGCGGATGGACGAGGGTGCTTCTGGGCCACTTTATTGGCAAAGGCTTCGGAGCCGCGTGTGCCATGGAACGATGGCTGTCGCATTATTCACCAATTTGCGATATGTGGAATGACAATCTTGGAAATGCTCTACAAAGCTTCTGCAATTATTATGCAGGTCGAGCATATAAATGTGCGCTTTATGTCTTTTACGACCACTTCGAAAAGGTATTAGCCCCCGAGAGAAATGTGACTTCTGCTTTTAGGCAAGATTTAACAGCGACCGTAACAAAATTAATTATATTTCAATGACACTGCGTAATGACTGACAGAGCAAGAGACCGAAAAACAGACCGACGTCGACCAACGGGAAACGCTAGCACCGGAAATAAGAGCGGATGGTCCTACACATTGCACACGAAGCGATGGGGGAACGGGGGAATGAGTAATTGTAATCTTTGGAATATGATGAATAGAAATTACAAATTATGTGTCTATATTAACTTCGATAGATCAATAACGGGCGACTAGGCTAACCTCTTTGGATAGAAATGGAGCTAATGTTTTATATATACGATAGTAACATTATATTACATTACATTTACATTATAAACAAAATATGGAACATTCTCCCAGCTCTCTCAAAGTAATACTTTGATTTCTGTTGAAGAAAGAAAGACAAGTGGCTTGAAAATTGTTGAAATCTTGAATTAATTGGATTTAACTTAAAACAATTTTTTTATTTTATTTTAACAAATAACAAACAAATATCGCACCACTTTACTCAAAGTTGTACTCCTCGGATAATCCAGTGTACGGCGCTTTCGACTTCCAATTGGGCACTCACCTTTCATATATTTACCTAATCTCTTTTCTGAAACAGTTCGAGAATTATGTCTGACCTCTTACTATCTATAAACATGGGTATTAGATAGAGTTCAATGTTCACATAGGAACTTCCTCGAAGCTTCCCACGTTAATGTAGTTTCTGCTTTCAATTGAAATTTGCTTAGACGCAAATATCTATAAGAAAAGTAAAATTAAAAATTTGAAATATAAAAATCGATAAATACATATCAAAATGATTGTTTTATTTATAAAGCTGCTGGCTAATTTAATATTTAGCGATCTCGCATATTAGCTTAAATTAATTTTGGATGTTCTCTTAAGTCCAAGCATGAGCACGTCAAGAAGAACCTTATATTGTCCTGGTTAATTTCTACTACTAACCGAAGTAGAAAAAGCTGAAGTGACAAATGTGTGTGTTTAAAACGAAGAGAGTCTTACCAAACCCAGCAAATTTTCATGAATGGCAATCAAAGTCATTTCAGTTTTACAAATGCGTTCAAAGAGTGACAAAAAAAAAATCAAGAAATCAAAGTTTGGTTTTGTATAATCATTATGAGGGTACGCACTTCGGATTGGGCTCGCTGTGTAGCTCAAGCAAGCGCAGGAGACTTAAGGGGAATTAAATTAATTATGTTGTCGCGCTTATATTAGCCCAAAATGTTAAATGCATAATTATGCTGGTAATTTCGGTCAAGGACGACCGAGTGGCGACTTTCCAGCTAAAGCTAGGCTTGGGAGAGTAACAGTACAACAAAATATAATTGAAGAGAGAGAGAAAGAGAGAGGGAGAGAGAAAGAGAATTAGAGAGGCGAGCGAGAGAAAAAAGAGAGTAAGAGAGGGAGAAAGAAGAAGTAGTCATTACAATTTTAATTGTTTTAAGAGATTTCGAAATGAGCAAATAGGGGAGTATGAAACGGACAAAGGAGCTGAACTTCCGGAGTAATTAAATTCTACGCTGGGGCGGGCGCTGGTGAAAGATAAATGGAAATAAAAATGAAAATGTTAATGCCTTGCCCGCACAGATTTGTTGTGGCATTAATTGAAGATTAAAAACCGTAAACTGACGCGTCTTTAGTCGCCTGTTGATTTGCCGCATTTTATGCCACTTAACGAACTTAATTGAAAGTCCAGACCTCGAAGATCCCGTTGATTGAGTAAGTACCTTGTAGCCCGTACAGTGACGACCTTCTCATGCTCAATGGCATAAATTAAAAATGAATCCAACTTACGTTAATTTTGGAAAACAATTATTTGCGACGGGATAGGAAAATATTGAATATTTAAAAAAACAAAAACATTTGTGAAACTCGCATTCAATAGGAATTGCATACATACATATATACATATATATATATATATGTATATATATATATATATATATATATATTTGGTATGTATATACCTGATAGACGTCATTTGATAACAGGTAACTTAAAAGATGATTGCAGCGCCACTAGAAGGAGCTAGAAGGAGCTGCTGGAAGGACGCAAGTAAAAGGTTGTTTTGTGGGTCAACTATGCCGTTCCTTTATTTCTAGCGCAGTTGTTGTTTAATGAGCAGAGTCGTCAGATGGGTGTCTGTCCGTCTGTTCCTTTATCAGTTTATCTGCTTGTCTGTATGCCTGTCCTTCTGTCTATCCGTCTGTCCTTCCGTCCTTCCGTCCGCCTGTCTGTCTGAAGGTCTAACTTTCTGGCTTTTCGTCTTTCGGGCTGTCTGGTCGGTCGTCTTGCAGACAGCTGGTCAGCTAACAAACCCCAAGCACGTGAATTTGCGGTCAAGTTCAGCTCATTCACATGTCTTGCAAGCTTTTGTTCTTGTTATTGCTGGAGTTGGTGTTGGTGTTGGTGTTGGTGTTGGTGTTGGTGTTGATGTAGCTGTATTTTGGGTTGTTCGGTTTTGTTGCTGTTCCTGTTATGGTGTTGTTGTTGTTGTTTTTGTTGTTGTAGTTGTAGTTCTTGTTGTGTCGTTTTTTTTCTGTTAATATTATTTTTATTTTTGTTTTCCAGCTTAAAGTTCAATGTCACAGCTGGTACAAAATAGAGGAATAGATTGAAAAATTCTTTAAGGAGCTGTTTAAATGGACGAAATAAACGTTTGCTGAGGAAACCTTATCCTGCCGTAGATCACCCCAATTTGAATTTCAATTTTTTTAGAGCTATATCTCAAGTTTTAAAGCTCGGAAATTTTTTTTAGGTAATTCCTTCGCATGTCAGTTTGAAATGTTTTTCTACAATTTTAGAGCCGTGCGCCTATTACAAGCCTTGTTTTAGTCAAAATATTTATCTAGATATGTTCTCATGGACTTATAAGTGTAGGGAATAAATATTTATTGACAACCAATGTAATGTTCAGTACCAAAAAGCTGAAATAGAGAACTTTCCTCCCCTTACCTGATCAATAGTATTTAGTTAAATCAAACCCACAAATGAACATTGTATTTTCCTAATGTAAAATGCCGTTTTTGATGAAGCTCTTGAGAAACTTCCGAAAATGTATTTTTATTTTCATTTTGATTTCATTCATCGGACACACAAAACGTCCCAGCCTAAGATTCAAACAATAAAAATAAGAATCGCATATCAATAAATACAAGTTGTATTCTTGAAGAACTTTAATGTCAAGTTCTATATAGACGACACACACAGATACAAACACACATCCAAGAGGAATACGTGCTGCACTAAGTTTGATATTAGAGAATTGAAAACAAAGAATCATATACAAAATTTCCAGTCCACCTTTGAAATTCAATGAATAAATAAAATCGCCTAGTAAAAGGTGTGACTAGACATATGTACGGGTTGAATGAGGCATCACACAAAGCAGGCCACCAATTCATCCAGTCAAGTTAATAGATCGGTGCATACCGGTTATCTGCTCATACAATTTGAATTCAATAGTCGTAGCAACACTAAAACCAACACCATCACCATCACCACCACCATCACCATCAACACCAACACAATCACACTGATGCCCTCCTATATATTATGAGAATAATCACGGCTCTGATTAACAAGAAAATTTACGGTTTCATTCATGTCTACCCACTTACCTGAGCTCCGATCTTTGGTTACGTTAGAATGCTGCAAACGAGTATGATCGACGGCATGATACTCTATACATTTGTAAATTTGTACACATTCTGTTGGCACATTTGTACATTTGATCTAAAATGTACCGACAATAAATAGGTTTCTGTGGTCGAAAACGTGAGTGGACCTAGCAAAAAGCAAAAGCTGATCTGAAATGCAACACGAACTTAGTTCAAGCTTTAACTATTTCTCAAATAATAACAAATTTCCCTAAAAATAAATCTCATAGTTTTTGTATACTTCCGGACACAGGAATCGTTGGTTATAAAAAAAATGTTGTCTTCATAATTATTCGAGATTTACTCGACTTCAAAAGCTTACAGTAAACTCTCGCTTAAGTGTTTATGAATCAAATCATATAAAATTTAGTCAAAACTAGGGATTCCATTGCTTGTAACACAGTTTAGGTGTATTATAGCTTCATGTTAAAATAAGCCAGTCGCTATTATTATTTGTTCTTGGTTAAGGTGTACACCAACATGTGGCTACTGTACTAAACTTTGCTGTAAAGAAATACCCAAGATTAGCATTTTGTCACCTCGATCTTTACGGTATTCACAGAATTAAAAGTCAGAAAAGAGAAATAGAAAACACGCATCGTTAATTTATGTGAACTGTAAAACTATCGTATTTGGGCAGCAGACTAATCGGATAACACTAAAAATAGGTATTGAATGGACCCTGATCTGAATAATACTGTGAATATGTAAAATGAAGAACCCAACAGCCCAATAAATGAATGAATAAATATAAGTTAGAATTTTTTTTCGGTGCCGGAGATTTGAGTTCACGTTATTAAAAAATAAAAAACAATTTTCGATCTTACTAGTTTCGTGAATTAAATAGTAAATTCAGATGGTCAGATCAAATATTTGATGGCACAGAAATAAAAAGCTAGGCACTATGTTTTATCATATTTCAGCCATGTTGATATACAAGCTTAAATAATATAAACAGCTGATTTAATTCTTTCAAAGTGATCCATATGATCTACCACAGTTAGTGTATAATATTATTCAGTTTATAATATTATTGCTTGGCTCTTTTTGAAGATAAGTAAAATAAATAATTCCAGAGACTTCGTACGCTGTTACCCTATCCATCATAATTACATGTATAATTTCTTATCGATATGTATATTTAAAAGAAGATTCAGGCGAGGGCTTCACATGGGTTAGGTTAGATGCTAATTGAAACACAAATTGCAGTCACATTTTTGTATCTAATAGAATCGACCTTTAAACACTGTTATACCACAAAAGAAATAGTCTCACATTAACATATTGTTTGAGGACTTATAGATCAAGTCGTAATATAAATTATGTCTGATATCTTTTGCAGGAATCTTTAAAGCAAAAAGTTGGAGAACAAGGATTAAAGTACGCCTATCTTGTTGTACTTCATAATATGAGTACCTATGACAAGCGATAGCTATATACATATGCTTGTATTTATATGATGTACAGTAAGCTATTCATACAGACAGTCGAAATTACTGCAGGCCGTGTTTGAACACCTGTATTTGTTTAAAGACAAAAAAGTCACATAACATAAACACACACATTAAATCTCTCTCTTTTTTCCCTCTCTCTCTCTCTCTCTCTCTCTCTCTCTCTCTCTCGTTCTCTCTCTTTCTCTCTCTTTCTCTCTCTTTCTCTGTCCCTCTCTCCCATTCTGTCTCATTCTCTCTCTTTTACTGTCTCTCTTACACACATAGGCATTGACACATATTTTCATAAAATCGGATAATGCTTACCAAACATTAACTGAGTCGGACAGATTTGTTGGGAGTGGTTTTCATTGTTATAATATTATTATTTGTCTGTTTTCTGCTGCAAACAATTATGTGCTAATGATTTATGTAATTATTTCATATTCCAGAAAGCGATTAGATGGATAAAACCTGTTAATCAAATTGATATACAAATTTGAAGAAGTCAATTGAAGACATACAAATTAAAAGAGATGATGCTATTCGAGTGTCTATACTTTGGACCACGATTTGTTTATAGTAGGAAATTTTAGTAAGAAGCCATTCGAGATAATTTTGTTTAATTATATTATCTATACATATACATAACATATACATATATGTTATATATATATATATATACATATATAATATATTATTAACAATTGCGTAAGCACGTTTTTGCTCCTCTCATTCATTAATGTACAGACAATGTTCATATGCATGGACAGACAAAAAAAAATAATGTGCTATATATTTATTACATACATACATGTATATATATATACATAAATATATGTATACAGTATATAGTATATATGAATTATTTTTTGTTTGAGAGTCTGCTTAAAATGATTCTAAGATTTGCATTATATGTATGTACGTATGTACATATACATACATTTATAAACATGTATAGAAATATATTTGAGAAATGAAGGACATGTAGTCCTGCTCACACGTACGCACTTAAACACATGTGCAAAAACGTACGATATGCACAAATGAAATTAAAAATAGAAAGAGTAAACGCTTGTATTGGTTAGAAGCCATCGTTCAACATTCACCCGCCGAATATGTTGGCAGCCACCCCCACTTGATGTCTGGTAGCCGCGAAATGAGCAAACAAATTCTGCACATGCACATAAATGAATTTTTCCATTCTGACATGTATACATAGATACAAACAAACATATTTAAACGTCATACGTACATATCTCGTGCATCTTCATGCATACTTAAAAGCATTCATATATACATGCAAACTTGCCAATCCATATACATATAAATATATATACATAATTGCGAACGAGTTAAAAAAGGCTTGCTCGTTAGTCAAAACGAAGCAATGGGACGACTGCTTACGCTCTTCTCTTCGGTGCCACCCTTTACCGTTTTCCTTTTTACTTTTGTTAAATTTTGTAGATGCTGGAGGCTGCCAATGCAGTCGTTCGTCGCTGAATCTTTAGCCGGTACATACAAGCATACGATAACGAGCTTGAGTGCGAATGCGATTGCGAACGTATGTGAGTGTTGTCTTTATATATGTATTTATATATTTAATACATAAAGGAGATTTTCATTTCTCCCACCATACGTGTTTTATTCATTTATATTTAAAGCGTAAACGCAGACGCGAGCTTTCGTTCTTTTTTTTCATTCTGTTTTGACTTTGAGTGTTACATATTTTTTTTTACCGATATGAGCATATATGTATGTATGTATGCTTGTAGTATGCAAGCGGGGACATATACATACACACATTTACTCATATTAGAGTACACAGCACCCAACGACCCAAGAAGGCATGTGTGCGTATTCATCTTCCCCATGTAACATACATACATATGTATGTATTTACACATAAAGATTTACATACACTTTATATGAATACACACACGTTCCAGTGTATATGATTCTAAAGGGTGGAGCATAGCTATACAACAGCTTCTGACAGCGATGCTCCTGATAACTGCGAATTTAAAATGGAGTTTTAGTTTGGAACTCCTTTTACTTTTATTGTGTCTTATATTAATTAAGATTTTCTTACTAGGATAAACACAAATTATTATATTGAATAAATTTATAGTTATTTAAAACTGCTGGTCATGTAATGACCAAAATGCCGATAATTAAAAATGTCTGGATGGAGAACATTTTTCAAAACTTAAATTATAAAATTACTGCGAACTTAAAATGGAGTTTTTTGTTGGGTACGCCTTTTAGTTTTGTCTTGTCTTATATTAATTAAGTTTTTCTTACATGAACTATTATAATGATTAAATTTCTAATTATTTGAAATTGATTGTAATATCGAACAAAATGCCGATTGTTAAAAATGTCTGGATCGAACACTTTTTCAAAACTTAAATTACAAAATTTAAATTTCAAGTGATTATTTACATTTTTATATATACAAATATATTTATATATAGTTTGGTTACATACAATTTGACTAAGTTACTCCAAAAATAGTCTAAATACATTTATCTAAATACATTCATGACAACCTCTTTTAATTTCATGGTATAACATATTTAATTGAAAGTACTAATGAATCTATCAACTAGTAACCTTTTTTTTTGTAATATCAGTAACAAATCTTGAACCAATTGAAAAAAGGCACTAAATTAAAGTTGAAAAATAAGCAATGTAGTAAGAGGAAACTAGAGAGAGTTTTCGATGCATTTTTTACATGTGACAAAAAATGAAAATATTTAAAAACAATAGAAAAATGTGCAAGATTTGAATATTTGAATGATTTGATTGTTGAATAGTAGTTAAATTTTAAAATAAATTATAATATAATTATAACAAAAGAAATTTTTTTCTGGTATTAACAGAATTTGTTGGAATTTAGTTGTCTTAATAACATGATGCATAGATACTGTTGAAATAAAATAACAAAATAGATGATTGTAAAATGTTTTCACGCATGTTGATTGACACCACCCCGAATAATCTAATTTTTATTTCCTGTGAATTAGGACAAGCATAAATATAAGTTATAAAAAATATGTGGAATAAGTATCAAACATAGAACGACGTAGATGTACAAGATCCGACGGTATTGAGACAAAAATAATAAACTGTGATTGTCATTACCCGAATCACTTCCCCATTGAAAGTGCATACATACTCACGCACTCAAACCACACACACTCTCGCAAGCACATTATAAGAATATTAAACGAACAAAGAAGCACAAACATTGTAGAATAAGCTCTCACGCTCCCACATGCAAAAAGACGCTTTTGGTACTTTGTTTTATCGTATTACTTGTCCCGTTCCCGCCTAATTACCACTCTGCGTGGCCATAATTACCCCATTACCGAAGCTCTCTGATTTTCTTCGCACTCGTGCTCTTTTATATATAACAGTTTACTCTGTTACTTCCATATCTCACTCTCACTGCCTAGCTTACTGAACACTGCTTCTCTTGTTTCAAAAGTATCTAAGCATTTTCTTACTACCGTATGTATTGAGAGAGCGAGAGAGTTATGAGCTATGTGTGCATTTGCTCTCTTGGTTTGAATAGTAACTCAGTGATACAAAAAAGTTAAGGTACAGATATATTTGGTAGTATGAAAACGACGGTTGAAGCGGTAGGGCTGACGAGGTACAGCGGATAACGCGATTTTAACTATATTAATGCATTTATGAAGAACAAATTTATAAATTATCTCCAAAAAAAAAAATTATTTTTAAAATAAAAATTCTGTCTACCCGTATAAGTACCAAAATAATACCGAAGCTGTGCAATGATCTTGAGCTACAATTAATTGTTTTTAAGAATGTAGAATTTGTGTGATTGTGCGTTTTACCCATTGTGCATAATAAGAGAATCGAAATCAAATATAAAGTTGAATCTTTCTTTAATACACATTTTATTTAAAAACAAACAAATAAAATTCATAACACGTGCTTTTTGTTTAAATGTGTCTAACGTCGTTGTAAATATATGTATTATTCATATTATATATATACATATAAATATTCGTAACATTTACCTATATATATATAATAATATATATATATATATATATATATATATATATGTATAGAGTAGAATGTAAAATGTAGAGTATATAAAAAAGAAACATTAAAATTGTAATGATCGTCTTACAAATAAACGAAAACCGCACAACAACTGTCGTCGCTTTCATAAGACATCTGTTTGATAATAATCCAATTCTGAACAGAATACAAATTTAATGAAACTTTTTCAGTTCTTTTATAGGACACAATACCCCACCCTAATACCACAATAAAAAAAAAACAAAATTTGTGGTTTTTCTAATGACAGTACATGAATTATACTCTGGTGTACTTAAATAAAATAATAATAGATAAACAACTTATAAAATATTATTTCTATAACAGAAAAATGTGATTGTGAAAAAATTAAAAAGAAAGTTACAGGAAAGAAGTTGCTAATTGCAACAATCCAATGAGAAAAAATATAAAATTGTGAAGCAACAGAAAAAAATTTTAAAAATCTTTGGGATTGAATCTCTAGTCAAAAGCCAAATACAAGTGTGTGTAAGTGAGAAAGAGGACGTAAAGTAAAAGGGGTGAGAGAGTATTACTGTTTGTGCTCTCTTCAATACGATAAAAAGGCACGTGGTTTATAAGAGAAGTTTATATGCAAAAAGGAAGAGCTAGCACATATATTTGCAATTTTGTTCTCAACTTTGAATTTGCAAGTGCGTGCGTGTGCATAAAAAAGAGACGACTGTCTTGCTGGATTTTCCCAAGCTGAAGCAGAAGTGTTGATATTTAAATGCAAAAAGTAGAAGTTGGCAAATTAAATCGGCGGGCGTACTGGTGAATCAACATTATCTAGTCTGTCCTTCTCTTTCACGGATTCGTGAAGTTATATATAAATATACATATATATCTTTTCAAGTACGCGCATGATATACGAGCAAAATACGCATATATTTTTGGAATTTTATATCCGAACGTTAAGTATATATTTGTTAAGCATATATGTACAACCTTATATTCAATCATATATAAAAATGTTATCATAACTTTAAAAAAATTGTATTTAATTTTCATATAAAGGTTATACATATATGTATATAAATGCAATAATAACAAATAACAAAAAAATATAGCCCATTTTATTTTAACATAATGTATGTATTTACATGCATATAAGCAAAATTCATGTAGTTTTATATTTTAAATGTAAACTTGAATATTGTTTAAATTTTCAAATTCCCGATTATCCAATTGCAAAAAATTTATGCATGAAAAACGCCGGTCACCTGTCCGTGGTCACAACAATTACACCCTCGCTCGAAAGTGAGCGATGTTGTTTGCCTACGCACTCTCTTTTTCTATTCTGAACTTGTAATTCACAAACTTGTAGTTGACTTATTCAGTTGGTTATTCATTCTCTTTGCTTTTGAAACGTTAATTATCAAGGAATCGTTATTTAAAAGTAAAGATTGTAGTTCGTATATATAATATATAATATATAATATATAATATATAATATATAATATATAATATATAATATATAATATATAATATATAATATATAATATATAATATATAATATATAATATATAATATATAATATATAATATATAATATATAATATATAATATATAATATATAATATATAATATATAATATATAATATATAATATATAATATATAATATATAATATATAATATAATATATAATATATAATATATAATATATAATATATAATATATAATATATAATATATAATATATAATATATAATATATAATATATAATATATAATATATAATATATAATATATAATATATAATATATAATATATAATATATAATATATAATATATAATATATAATATATAATATATAATATATAATATATAATATATAATATATAATATATAATATATAATATATAATATATAATATATAATATATAATATATAATATATATGTAAATATATATTACAAAATATTATATACTTTTTTTACTATTGTTACAGGTGCAATTCAGTTTTAAACTATCGTCACCCTCGATTCCTAAGTTCCTATAATATATAAGTACGACGTTTAATATAAAATAAATTTGTAAAAACATAAATGCATATTCCCGAAAATTATTATTATCGCTATGTAACCTTAAAGTCCAGTGACCAGTGAAAAAAGCAACAATTGGTTGGGTGCAAGCAAGTTTGCTTATTGCCAACTGCTTCTATGATATTGCTAAACGAGCCGAGAGCAGACAAAGAAGGAAGGAACACCTAGGTAAGTCGAAGCGTAAATGTTGTGATAATTATGGGCTTACGAGCGTCGCCTGTTCATTTTATCCTTTTTTTTGGACCCAAGTATTCAATAAAAGTATTTTAGACTTAAGCTATAGTTGATATTTAATTTTTTTTTTTTAATTATTTGAGCAGCATCTAACCAAAAAGTTCTAAAACCTAATCAATACTTTAAGGGCTTTTAACAATTTTTTAAATAATAAGAAAAATTGAACTTGGAAAAGTCATGCACACTAACAAAGCTATAGACAAAGTGCTCTTGGAATTTCTATCTGAAAATAAAAATAGAGTTAAAACAAGAGTTTAAAGTGTAAAAACGTTTTTAGCAGGAGACATGCGGTACTTTGGGATGTTCTTGGGTCATAAGTTTGTTGTAAAGCTGAATTAATGTAATTCCCCCCCCCCCCCCTCGCTCTCTCTCCCTTGCTCTCTCTCTCTCCCTCTCTCTCTCTCTGTCTTAATTTTCATCGCTGTCTCTGGCTTTCTGTATCTCTCTTTATAAAAAATTAGTAATTTTGAAAAGTAAACAATTAAACAAGAATAACTAACATGGAATTTCCAAAAATTATTATTTAAAAAATAATAATTGAAGAATTTTTGTTATTATATTTATTGTTCTAATTGAAACATTTCTTTTATGTTATATTGAAAATAAGATTAGCAGCAGTTAAATCTTATTTAAATATACATTCATATTTATTTATCATTTCATTTATATGTATGTTGCATACACAACGTTAAAGAACCAATGAAACACGATTTTTTGGCATTCTTTTCCCCACAGTGATAATTAACAGTAAGATATAATTAGCCAATGGCAGAAGTTCAGCGTATATATATATATATATATATATATATATATATAAGAACACATATGTACAGATAAGCCTACGGATGAGTTGCGCCACTAAGGCTAGTTATTAAGCAGACAAAGACAATAACGAAAGTCAGGAAATTAAAGTAGATCTGAGAGAATTAAAGAGAGTGTTGCCGCTCTTTGAAGTTTTATGATGTGGGAGCAAAAACAAAAAAGAGTCGAACAATAAGAAAATAAGAGATAGATAGATAAACCGTAAGTGTTTATGAAAGATAGAAAGAGAGAGGAAAAGAATATATATATATATATATATATATGTATATATAGAGAGAGAGAGAGAGAGAGAGAAAGAAGAGAGAGAGAGAGAGAGAGAGAGAGAGAGAGAGAGAACTAAAGAGAGGATAAAAAGAGATAGAGAGAGAATGTGTGTGTCACCAGAGAGATAAAAAGAAAGAGAGAGAGCGTGTTCCACCAGCCCCCACAGAAGAGTAAAGCAACAGTGTGCGCAATAACGCCAACTCGAAGCTTGATTGGTCATAGCTAGTCGAGTTGCCCCCTACCTGTTTCTCCCCATCCATATTACAATATTCGTACTCAATTTTTGTTCTCTTTCCCATTCTAAATGCAGCCGTTTTTACTACATACTCATACATTGATGCTGTTTTCAAGATTTGTTTGTTTTTCCGTTTGCCTATACTTCGGCTTTTACTGTAACTTCCACCTTGCTCTACTAAATGCTGTTTCTGCTGGTAGGAGGCTGGGTGTTGGTTGGTATATTGCCACCATCGAAATCGTCTGCTCGTTCGTTTGCTTCTTCGTTCATTCGTTCATCATTCGTTCGGTTTCTGCATATGCGTGTGTGTACGTTTGCGACGCTTTTGAGAGAGTGGTAATGTATTTGTACAGCAAGTTAATTGCTCCTTTTCACCCGCACACTATAGCTGCCAACCGTCGCCTCACACTTTCAGCAACCCCATTAGCCACTTTATATGCTTGGTTGTCGTACACTCTTGCTACTGGCTGACTGAGCCACACTATGTGATTTGTGATTGTTCTGGAGGGGAGGTTTGCGGCGCAATGTAATATACATTGAATAATTAAAAGCACACACAATTAACCAAGAGATCAATGGTGTCTCTTTAATATGAGATTTTTTGCATACATATGACCATTTATGTACAAAGCCATCTAGCCAATAGAAACAAGGAGGCTGTATACCAAATGCTCGAGAGTTGACTTGTCTGTGCACTTGTACATATAAGGTTTGATGTTTTGGTTTAAAAAGCAAATGATGTCCTTTGTTTTATAAGTTGATTTTTTAGAAACGAACTTAAATTTTTTATTTATGTCAACAGAGATATACAAACACATACGTAAGTGCAAACGTTATGCAAACAACTAAAGCTTTTCCTTACGCCCACTCTACACTTTTCACATTCCACCATCCCCAAATAAATATTCATTGCTCTTTCATGGCATGTAAATGGGAATCAACAGAAAAGGAATGAGTAACCGAAAATCGATAAAACCAAACTATGAAGTTAAAATAAAAATAAAAAGCTTTTTTTTCTTAGCTTCCATGCGTGTGTTTTTTTTGGAATGTGTTGTTTTTAATGTTAACGTTAATTTCCAGGGGTATTTATCGATTAATCTAAAACACAAATTTTAACAATAACATATTTTAGCCCAAAACAAATTTAACTATCGTTTGAATTGACATTGACAATTTTACCACTCTGCATATAATATATGTATGTATAATATAATTTATAATAATTTTTATATTTTTATATAATTGATGTATATATTTATTTAAAGAAATAATACTATATATAATAATATATAATAATAATAATAATATTCCCATATTGGAATAATTAATATAGAAATTTTACAATGATGTGAATAAAAGAAAAGGAGTTTGTAAGTGATATCTGAGTTGAATAAATATAAGCTTAACGAAAAAAATGAAATTAAATAAGAAATCTACTGCACTAACGTAAAACAGGAATTGTAGACAGAGGTGATGCTTTGAACATTTTGTGCTTTATGCTCCTGAGCTCATTCACCCTCGCTATATTGCTATCTCTTTTTAACGTAAACAGAATGCAGCAGCTTAGGCTTGCTGTTCAGCTATACCAACAGCGACACCCACAACTGAGACTGAGCCACTGGGAGAGTAGAAGTAATGGGAGATTGGGTGGGGGTAACCTTTTATTGTACTAGTGGTGGAATACGGTGACGTTGCCATAGAAGATGACAACGACGACAAAAGCGATAACCAAACAACGCAAAGCAAAACAAAATGGGTGTGATAAAGATAGCAAACTACAATAGCAATCTGTACACGGCGCAGTCACCGTATTATGTATAAATAATTTATTTATGTTATATTTTTGCCCGTACTGTAGAAGCTAACACATCTTTTTGCATGTTACAGAAGTAAGATGTAAAAAAAAAAATAGAGAATTGAAGACCACATTTTGTATTCTGCTGCAGGGCAGAAATTTAAGTTACCAACTGATTCACATAACCCGTTCATCTGTGCATTTATTATATCCTACGCGTTTGAGCACCTAAAAGGAAGTATTAATTTACAAAATTTGGGCAAATTTAACCTAACACCGATAATAAGTTAGAATTGAAACAAAATTAAATTATTATTTAATGTGAAATTGTTAAAATAAACATAAAAAAATTTGGCAACAATTATACAAATCAAAATAAATCTGAATTTTGGCAGTTATCAGTTTTTATGCGAAGTAACTATGGACTTAAATAACTGAAGTTTCATTGTTAAGCGATGAACAAATATGCAAAGAGTCTAACTGAAAAAGAATGCGAGGGACAAAACATCTTTTATGTTCTCTTTGACTTTTCTCTTCTTTACGTAAAGTTTAAAAACTATCTTTATAATATTTATCTTTCTTACTCTTTCACTTGCTCTTCAATTTGACATTTACTCTCTCGCTACTCTCTCTTCTCACATAAAAATACATCTACTTTGAAGTGGGCGTGAGCGAGATGGGTGCGTTGCACTTCAACTTAGTGATAATGATTTGGTTTTGGAGCTCGTTCTTTTCGTTTTTTTATTGTTTTCGTTTTTAGTTGTTGCGAGCTTTATTGTCTTGCATACGACTTCCACTGTTTGAGCCTGTCTTGCTTGCTTTTCCGTTTCACTCACTGGCTTAACCTGCTCTCATTACCGCTCGTTACCGTAACCCTTAAGATTGCTATACGCCTATTTTTGAAGTAGGGGAATGACCGCTTTGAAAATGGGGAAAATGAGGCACTAGTATTGCATAGGCGTGGCTCCAACTCCGAGGCAGACTGCCTGGCTGGGTATTGATGATAAGAATCTGCTTACTGCACTAAACTTGGCTGAGGGCCGTCGGGCTTTGTACATCGGCTGCCGGCTGCCGGTTACCGTTCGTTGTTCTGCTGTAATTATTGGCATTTATATTTTGTTACAGTTGCAAAAAGTTTACAGACGTACGTACAGATTTTTTTGTCTTTATCTTGTGGGAGGATATTTTTTCTCCATAACCTTATGTAAGGTTTAAACATATGCGCAACAACCTTCTAGTATACATATGCAAATGCATAGAATGTGCGCATGTTTTCAGTGTGCCTTGTTTTATTTCTCCACATTTTCAATATAATTTTATCCAAAAATATGATTTAATAGTCACTGATATAAACGTCCTTTGGCGGTGTTATAATTAATTAATATAAATTATCAGTATCTGAAATAAATTGTTTTTTCCATGTTCTTTAAACAACCTGATATTTTCTTCTGACAAATGCTCTTTGCTTTCAAGTGACAGGATCGTAGATATGAAGACATTTATAAGCTTTTCAATATCTATCTATCAACAAAATATTTTAATTCCCAAAGATAAATCTATTTGGAGTCTTTGCAACTGGGCTGTACTCCCCAAAGGGCTAATTAGTTACCTTTAACTGAAGGTAAGAGCTGTCTGTTTCTATGGTAGTCTCTAACAGGTGTTTTATAAATATTTATATATAAATGTCTGAGAGCAATTAGATAATAGGATAACGATTCACACAAATTGAATAACTTATTTTTATTAAATTCTTATTGTAAGTTGTGGTTCTACTCTTTACATTTGTAACATAACAAACATTGTTTACAAAGCAAAACACGACGCACTCCAAGCTTAATTAAATAACAACTAACGATTACCTCATTAAATATAAAATCTGCATTATTCATTAAAATTACCTTGTTTATGTGCTATTAGGATAAATACTGATATTGCATATAAGAACTATATGTACAATCATATAAGCCCTTGTATAATAAGAGAGCCAATGGCAGGCAGTTGTTGTAATCTCCAGTGTAATGAGAAGGAGCACGAGCATTAATTAGTTGGATTCTTCATCGGGTTTGTTGCTGTTGACACTTTTGCTCGTAGTCATCCACCCTTGAAGTAATTGTTGGAGTTTAATTGGCAATTGCCGGAGATAAGGAATGCTGTGGGATGTGCTTTTGGACGGGGCCAGCTCGGGGAGTAAATGGAAACTCTTTTAGCAGCCTTGCTATTGGCTGTTGATTTTGTGAACCTTTCCCCCTTATTTAAGCGTTGCTTAATAATGAGCCAATTGGCCTAGCTGTCGGTTGTTTAGCTTAGTGTGTAAAAATATGCGCGACACACATACATGTATATGTTCACACGTTTATATTGGCACATGTTATATGTTTCCATATGGGAAGAGTTTTTAGATTGTATATAATAAAATATATATAAAATGAAATACTAAAAAAAATAAAATACTGTTATTTATTTGGTAATGGAAGTACACGAATTCGTATGTAAGCACAATAATTTAGTAAGATATAAGTAATATATTTATATCTAAACCTCCATCGAAGAAGGAGAAAGAGAAAAATAAAGAGAAAGTGTCTTATAAGAGAGCAAGAGAAAAATAAAGAAAGAGATGAAGAATGCAAAAAAATGAAATAGAGACATTTATATATATATATATATATATATTTATATATATAGAGAGAGAGACATATTTATATATATATATATATATATATATATATATATATATATATATATATATATATATATATATATATTTATTTATATTACATATATTAATTATATATATATATATATATATATAATTAATATATGTAATATAAATAAATAAATATATATACATATATATAGAGAGAGGGAGAGAGATAAGAAGCAAAAACAGATGTGGTAAGGGTGGGTGGGCAGAGGTTTAACATCTTAATTGGTGCACCACAAATTAATAAAAAATATAATTTTTAAACGGATTCTGCATTTTTAAAATAACAAATTAAGTGGCGAATCATTGACAACATATATTTATATTTTATATTTTATGTATAAATATATATATATACATATATAGTGTTGCTGTGCAACTATCTACATGTGTGAAAGTTTCTGTTTTATGTACGCATGGAGTATATAGAGAAAAGTATACACACTACCTTGCACATACCCAAATAATTAATGTGTCTTCTCATATATTCACACATACACATACTTATTTACGACTAAGCTCCTTCATTATAAACATCTTTCAGTTATTAGTGGAAAGCGTCTATATAACTTCCGCTCTGCACCGTTCTTATTGTTCACATTTCTTTTCGAGTCATCTTCGTAAATTGTCGTTTTGAATCACCCGCAATCATACGACTTGCCTTCTCATTCATACATAAAACAAACGCTTCTCCAAATATGTGTTTACAGTTTTTAAAACCAATTTATAAGTGAGAGTGTTATCAAAATAAGAGCTATGTAGAAAAGAGAACTTCTAAAGGAATATAAGATAATAACAGTTAAGACTTTTTGGCGCGCAAAGCAGTTACTATAAACTCAAAGCCAGTGAACTCACGCCCATATATGAACAAATATGTACAAATATATATATATTAATATTTTATTGTATGTTGCTATTAATTTTTGAAAATATAATTATAAATATTATTATATTATTATAGTATACATTATTATAGTATTGCCTTAAATACAATATTTTAAGATTCAAATCTGCTTCGGCAATTTATCAGTTTTGCAATTGAAATTTATAGGATAGAATATAGAATATTCATTAGTATGGTTTTTATTATTATTTGTGATAAGTATTTAGTTAATGAGAAGTTTTTGTTAAATAAGTAAAAAATACAAAATCAAAGTTTAAATATAAGAATTCTTTTCACACTGTGAACATATTATTTATACAGCAAAGAGTCGATCTAGAAGATATAAGTAAATTAGCAGCAAGGTTTTTATAATCATACTCAAGCAATGCCCTTGCTTATTTTTATGGAGATTTGTTAGAGTACTATTAATTTTTGCGATCCTAGTCGAATAAGATCTCAATATCTATAAATGTGGTGAGATTTATAATAGGATTTCATTTAATATGTCACTGGCGTATCGCACCTGTTTGTAAATTTAACTGTATGTGCGTTAGTATGTGTTCCTCTGTGTAAGTAATTTTCTACCACTGCCACATTGGCGTTGCGTTTCGTGCATTTGAAATAGCTTAACACCTTTTTGTGAGACACGAAAACTGAGGCATACATATTTATCTATTATATATATACATTATATATATGTATATACATGTAGATGTGTGCGTATATGTTTTGCCAGTTTTTGGACATTGAACTTTTTAATGTCCAACATGAACATGCGCAATCGGATGTCTTGCCAGATTGTGTCGAAGCCGTTGATAGCTTCATGGGTGAAAGAAGAGAGCAAGGTGCGAGGGAATCATAAGGTATGGTTAATGCGTGCTCGCAAATTATTGCCAGAGTTTGAACGACTACATAGACATATAAGCAGAAAGAAGATACACACATGTATAAGTTTGTATACGCACACACTTACCCTCGCACATAAATAGGGCCAATTACGTGAACGCAATAGTTAATTACTGCTCGATAAAGAAGCGGAGCTGACAAGAAAGGGTTAAATAAGCAAAATGGCTATAAAAAATCAAGTCAAATAATTTGACTGTGGGATCTAATGTACTGTGAAATACCCTGTAAAATATTTAATATACTCTACTTTTAATATACGAAACGTGCGTTGTTCTTAATAAGATCACGTGGAACCTTAGCAGGATAATTTATGAATTAAAAGCAAATGCTAAGCTGCTAGGTATATATAATATAATAAATCATTATTTCGTATTGTGTTAAGAATTGAGTTTGTTTTAGACCTGAAATTCGAATAGTCAATGGCTTTGGAAAGGGTATAGCAATTAGAAAAGAAAATTAAATTTAATAACAGATAATGAGAACGTCCTCTTTTGCTGTCTCCCTCTTTTAGCTTTAAATTTGAACGTTTCTGGGTTCAGAGGTTTATAGATGAGAAGCAGTCCTTACCTTATATCGTAATCATATGTCTGTGTTCGAAATTTTGGCCTGCCTGAGTGCCTACCGTTAACTAAATAATTGCAGGCGACTTAGAACCTGTTTTGATCATTCTGTTCAAATAGCCCGAAACGTAACCTTTTTGCTTCGTTTTTTTTTTTTCACACAAGCAAAAGTGTGTAGTTATTTGAAGTGTATAAGCAAGTGTGTGAGACATACATATGCTGTGGCATTTTGTCATAGTCACTTCTCTCAAAGTGAGGCTTATAACGGAAGGTTTACCACTTGATGATGAGTTGACAATAATTTCTATCCAGAGCACTTAACCATTTCTAAAATCTATGTACTTGTGCACCGTAAAATGTTAAATGTTAAATTGCACCTAAGTTGTTATTTGACACATAAAGTCTATCGAAATGCTTAACACATGCTTTAAGACGCAGTCAACTGAGCTTCAACATTTAAGTCTGTACTATTCTATGCCACTGACCATATGTATATTAAGAGTGGTCACACTCTTTAATAGCGCTTGTGGACTCAGAAGTATGAAGTTGAGGAAATAAATCAAGGGTACCTTGAAAATGCTAGGACCTCAATATATTTAAAACAAGTAATTTTAAAATTTTATGATTATTGATTAAGTTGGTCTTTACACTCTATCTAAATCTATCACTCTATATAATCACTCTTCTACTTTTAGTGCACAAAGTGTGGCGATGGTGATGGTGATGGTGATGGAGGTGAATGCGTCATTTTATGTACTTGGTAAGTTTTACTTGTCTTCCCTCACGTTTAAACACATTGCTTTGAATTTCAAAATATTTAAACTCTCGCATCACAAAGAGAAAAGATTCAAAAGCCTATAGTCTTTATTTCACTATTGGATCAACAGTCCTCTTATTATTTCTACATCTTATGTAGTCTCTGACAGTTTCCTTGAGATGGCAGTTTGCCAGGGATGACAGATAATCAGAGTAAAGACATAAGATTCAGCTACTAATAACAACGATAGCAACTGCTACGGTCTCTACAACAGAAGCCATCTGAATAGCATAGATTTATATGTAAGCTGTATTATATCGGTTAAAGTAGGAGATATTAGTATACTATTTAAATTGTTCTTTAAGGTGTGTTTATAGGTTGCGTTCGAGAAAATCTTTTGACATCCTGTTTCCCGATATTTTGAGTCATACTTACTTACTTTATTCCAAGGACACAAACACTCACAATCGCACACACACAATCACATATACACAAATTCATATATATGTATGTATATATACCTATATACATGGTTAAATGTTTGTTTATACGAGTGTTTCCCGTAACTGGAAGCGAATGTGGCCGTCGCATTGACCTGCCTATTGTTGTCATTGTTACCATATTTTCTTGTTCTTCTTGTTGTTACCGAAATGAATGCGGCTCTTTCCGTTCTGCGCTAAGGTTACCCCTGATGTAGCTAGTAAGTCGCGGGCTGGATGCCGGAGCTCACAGAGCCTGTCATCTTTGGCTTGGCTTGAATTTGCCCCTGCTTGTTACCCATTGCTCGAGCCTCGAAGCATGAGTCGCATTGTATGCTGAGAAGTACAGCACCCATTTCTCAGAACAGGAAAAAAAACAATTCCTTCAATACAATATATGCATATATGTATTCACGCATACATATACAATTATTTCCATTTCTTTTGATTTTGGCTTTGTTTCTGCCCTTTTTGTATAAGTCTCAAAATACATACATACATACATACATGCATACATACATACAAATACGTTTACAGTGCATTAATTCATTTTATTATTACTTTTCACTCTTGCTCCTCAGCTTGTCTGTCGCAGTTGCCTGTTCTCTTCTTTCTATTTTCCTGGTCCTCTATTGTGTGCAGTCTGAGCATGAATTTATGGATTCAAATGTAATTCATTGCGCGCCCTTTGCAGATTTTTTTTACTTTTCTGTTTTGGTTTTTTCATTCACTTTTTTGTTCTTATGCTGCATCGACTTAAGTCCTATTAATAAGGATGCTGACTATTCAGAAAGACTTACGAATGGAGTATGTGGTATATACACAATATATATGAGCATTAGATGTACCCAAGTCCTTTTGGGAAGTATTTTATTTTATTTAATTTTTTTCATAAGACAACGTTTAACGAAATTAAATAATTAATAATAGAGCACGCTTGTTTTAAGTTGTTTAATGGGTTTCTGTTTCTATCGCCTTTTAATACCTGAAGCTATGTCAAGTGTTTACTTATTAACATATTCGTTAGTATTAATTCTCAATAACTTTAGTGAAGAAATTCAAAAAGTTTCTGCTTAATATAATTTATATAAATTGAATGTTATGATTTTTCCTTTTAATTTTGATGACGGAGTATTTAAAAAAAAATCATCACCTTCAGTCCGGCTGCATGCCTAATGGCCTTAGTTATTGGTTCAGACTCCGCCAAAGCTTTGAGATACAGCCATTATGCCTTCTGGCTTCGTTTTTGTCGCACAAGCAGGGAATCGTATCGATCCATTGATCTTACCGAAATGAATGATTGTGAGGCTGCAAAGGTTCACCACAGTAACAGCAAAAAATTAAACAACGACAACTGGCACACACACTCTCACACTAACACACACACACACACATGTATTGGCAGGCCTATGCACATGCATTCACACACACGTACGCACAAATACTTGTATGAATAAAAAATCTGGCCAATATACAACAGGAGTGGTGGAAAAACAATGCAAGCTCCGACAGTAAGTGACACTTTTGTTTTATATTCGCAACTTTTTATGCTGAATCGAAGAACAAAGACAATTTCTCAGTAAAAACTTTAAACACATATACCCACCCATGTCCACACGTATTACGGATTGGTATTGAGCTACAAAAGCTTAAGGTATCGATATATGTGCGTATACATGTGTATGGTAGCTTCTTAAAGCGTGTCCCTGTTATGTCTCCCCTTCCCTACCAACAATCTTCTTAGTATTTTCTGTAGGCACTGGGTTGTCGCTGCTGCCTTGACTTACGAAAGGAGAATACGGAACACAATGACAAGTTCAGTGAGCCTTTTGATGGATTCTGCCTTAGTTTAAGACCAAAGGACTGTACAAATACATAATATCTTTCCTTCAATGTCTATAGTACATGTACTTTGGATCAAGCAAATTTCGTTCGAAGGATCTTCATACGAATGTATGTTTAAAGAAAATACAATATCTTGACCAATGTCTGTAAAAAATTAATATTGAAGGAGTAAATTACAATATAAATTAATAAATATTATCAAAAAATGTAGATTCAGAGTAATATTATGTTACATACAATTAAGTGAACGGCTCAATGGTCATTCTCAAGGGTCTGATTAATTGTAAGTTAAATTTTTTAGCTTTTCAACAACATAATTTAAAACAAGCTTATAATCGGCGTAATTATTTAAGGTCGACAAAAATAGGAAAATAAAAATATGCAACTGTGACAAACCTGAGCATCGGTCAAACAAATTTTGAACATACATAAAGAAAGTAATGAAATGCATTTTGACCGAAAATCGTACTACACTAAGTCCAACAGTGTCTAAAAAATCCCAGCGATTGTTATTGTTTTACTCTCCGCCGCTGCCACCATACCTATTTTTTTTTTCTGGTACCCTTTATATTGATAATGCATTTTGAACATCTGAATCTGAAGAAGGTGTATGTACGAGGGCTGACTACTGACTTGTAGGTGTGTTTGTATATTGCTTTGCACGAGTGTGTATGTGTTTTAAAAATCTGTATGTGTGTTTTTGTATGTGTAGGTGGCTCAACGCGTTGTTGCTCTACGTCTTTATTTGTGTGCGAAGAATAATCCGTTTTTGTATTCTTATTCAACTGGTTTACATTCAGTTCGTTTTGCCTGTGTTGTACACCCACACAAAAATTCCGTGCTATATCGCCACTACCATCGAATGGCATGCGGCAGGCTTTGGTTTTCGCTTCTTTTCTTTTGCTTCTTCTTTTATTCTCATTTTACTGATTTTTGCTTAAGCACTGGGCTTGGTTTGGGTCTGAGTTTGGTCGCGGCCTCGGATGTGACTCTGCCTGTCCGTGCGACCCGTCGTTTACCACCATGTCACTGTGTTGTTTGTTACTTTGCAGCTGACGGTATGCAAAAACTCTACGCACTCATCAAGGCCCAAGTCAAAAGCCTGTGTGGTGAATATCTCCGTCATTTCTTTATTACACCTTCGGTCCTCATATTTTTGCTTCCTTTTGTTGTTTCTTTTTTTCTTAACATCAATTCACTGCAATTTACCATATTCAAGCTCGAAATACACGAAGGCTTAAATTTAGGTACAGATTTCGACCTGGCTGTGGATATTGTCACTTCTCGCCTTGCTCGTCAAGCTCCAATTCACACAAATATGCCATTTAATTATAGTCGTATGCATTATGATAATAATCGAGATTATTATCTTATACTATACTGTGCCTGTATTTTGAAATAGACAATAAAATAGAAATACAATTAATAATTCTATGTTAACATAATATAATAATATAATATATAATATATAATATATATATATAAAATATAATTATATAATAAGATAAAATATGTATATATGTATAGTTATTTAGATAGATATAGATAATATAGTTATTTAACAATATCTATATCTATATCTATATCTATATCTATATCTATATCTATATCTATATCTATATCTATATCTATATCTATATCTATATCTATATCTATATCTATATCTATATCTATATCTATATCTATATCTATATCTATATCTATATCTATATCTATATCTATATCTATATCTATATCTATATCTATATCTATATCTATATCTATATCTATATCTATATCTATATCTATATCTATATCTATATCTATATCTATATCTATATCTATATCTATATCTATATCTATATCTATATCTATATCTATATCTATATCTATATCTATATCTATATCTATATCTATATCTATATCTATATCTATATCTATATCTATATCTATATCTATATCTATATCTATATCTATATCTATATCTATATCTATATCTATATCTATATCTATATCTATATCTATATCTATATCTATATCTATATCTATATCTATATCTATATCTATATCTATATCTATATCTATATCTACTATATCTATATCTATATCTATATCTATATCTATATCTATATCTATATCTATATCTATATCTATATCTATATCTATATCTATATCTATATCTATATCTATATCTATATCTATATCTATATCTATATCTATATCTATATCTATATCTATATCTATATCTATATCTATATCTATATCTATATCTATATCTATATCTATATCTATATCTATATCTATATCTATATCTATATCTATATCTATATCTATATCTATATCTATATCTATATCTATATCTATATCTATATCTATATCTATATCTATATCTATATCTATATCTATATCTATATCTATATCTATATCTATATCTATATCTATATCTATATCTATATCTATATCTATATCTATATCTATATTTATATCTATATCTATATCTATATCTATATCTATATCTATATCTATATCTATATCTATATCTATATCTATATCTATATCTATATCTATATCTATATCTATATCTATATCTATATCTATATCTATATCTATATATCTAAATTGTATACATTACATCGCGAGGTACCTAACAAATTATATTCCTCTAAAGATAATTGTGCTTGTTGGTAGAACCAATTAATGGTTAACGAAATTACAAGACAAAAGGTACAAAGGTAATGGAGCAATTTTTTTTCCTTGTTTCTGTGGCTTGAGGTACACTAGACTAATTTGAGTTTGTTGTTATTAACAACATTTGTTTGATTGCAAATTTCAGTTACAGTGAGTGCACACTTGCATTCATAACACAGGGACACAAACTTAATATATATTTATGTTGTCATCAGTAAGCATAGTTGTCATTAAAAAGCTATAAAGTACTTTGAAAACATATTGTAAATAATTGTCAAGTAATTACCAATTCATGTAGTTTGTTTTATGTCTTCGTACAATTGCGGCCATTGAAGTTATTTTTAACTGTTTGTGGGATTTGCTTAGCTAGAATTGTTATTTAAAAAATCAGTTATCTTTTAGGGATACACAATAAAATTCAATCGACAAATGGAAAAATATTCAATATTATTTGAACATACTAACAGTCAATTTCCTCCCTTCTGTAATATCCAAAAAGACTAAAAATTTTCCATCCTTTAGTAAGTAAATTTTTTATAATGAGTGTTCGTACGGTTATACGGGTTTATGTACGCTTCGATACAAATGTTAAAAATGTAAAAAAAGTATTTTTCAGCTCGAGAATGCAAGATAAAAATTTTATTATATATTGGAGCTATTGTGATTCTATATACATTGTAAAATATATTTCCACACACAAAATATAAGTTTTCGTTTTATATTGATAATGGATAAATATTGATAAATGAAATGGAGTAAAATCTCTAATGCCATCAGTCTTCTTTTCGTATTTCTAGCACTCCAATAATGCTAACGACGGCTCTCCAATGTCCAGTTCTGATGTTGAAACTTTCAATGGAAAAATAGTTTACAATCTTGACGGTAGTGCGTTTATCATAGATGCAGGCAATGCGAATGTTTCTAGTATAAGTTTAAGTTCGAGCGGTGCCACAGCTATAGCCATAGCTACCGCCACACCCACGCTAACGCCAACGCAGATACCTTTAGCCACAACACCTCAAACCTTGGCTGGACAAGGTGTATCATCTAAATCATTAATAGCTGCTGGTAAAGCAATTGGAGCGATCGCAGAAGACAAGTATCTTAAGAACTTACAGGATAAGGAAAGAAGAAGAGAACAGCTTCAAGAGGAAGGTAATGAGGAAAAGAGCTGTGATAGCATTTCAATTCCAGGAAGCTGCCAGCTAAACCCAAAAATCCATTCGTTCCGTGTGGTATCCGCCCAAGATGCAAGCACACATTGCCAGGACCCGAAAAATGTCTTTAAGACACACAAACACAAGCCTATACTGATGTGTTTCATATGTAAACTGTCCTTTGGTAACGTAAACTCGTTTAGCTTACATGCGAAAGCTGAACATCGGCTTAATCTAAAGGAGTTAGAGCAGCAGTTGTTAAATCGTGAATATTCTAGTGCCATAATTCAACGTAATATGGATGAAAAGCCGCAGATATCATTTTTACAGCCGCTAGATGTCAATGCTATTTGCGGTATCGGGGGCGGAAGCGAGAAAGAGGTGGATTTGGAAAGAGCTGCTAATGAAAGCAGTACCTCGGACTTTCTTGATTCAGTTAGGGATCGTAATTTAAATACGCTTTCCGATTCAAGCATCGCTGACGATTTAACTATTGATGGCCACAATCTGAGTGATCGCGATCAAAATATCCTTGATTCTGATAAAGTGGAGGCCATGAGTTGTTTAGGAGAATCCATTAATGTAGCGAAGACAGTTGTGATGCCGGCACTTAGTTCCGGCTGTACGCCATTGTCATCAATAACGTCCTCATCAATTAGCAAAGTAGCAGTCAAACCTACTGTGAAATATTGTTCCTTAAATATAGCAACGACAAAGACTAGTAATCATCTTACAAAAGTACCCGCATCGACGATACCATCGATACCATACACCTCTCCCAAATCTGTTCCCTCATCTGCATCTGAAACCGTAATGTCATCCCCTTTAAGGGAATCGGCGGTAGTTCCGCCAGCGGATGAGCATGTGTCCGAATCAATGGTAACCGGAAAACAAGATGGGTCTCCCTTCGAGATCATTAGTACTGATATTATAAGTAGCGATAGGATAACTAATCAAAGCCAAAGTGCAGAGACTAAGGTCACCGGCACTAGCATGGAATCAGGGGATGCCAAGAGCCCCACAATTTCTGCAAGTGGGTCGGAATCTCCAACGCAGCCACCTTCAGTAGTGGATGCTGATGTAGCTCTTACACCAGCGAACATTTTGCAGCAGCACCTTTTGTCAATCCAACAGCAACAAGTAGCAGCCACCACAAACGACGTTTTTCCACCTCTACAAGCCCAAACTCAAGCGCAACTTAATTCGTTTCACGCAGCCTTCGCAGCCCTCGCAAATGAACAGAATGCAAGGGGTGTTAAACTACTAACAGATATTTTGCACCAACAGCTACAGCAGCAACAACAGCAACATCACACGTTTCCATCAAATTGCTTAGAGCACCCAGACTCAAAGGGTGTAGACTGTAAGACGTGCGAGCTAATAGAGATCCAACTTCAAGTCAAGTCACCATCCAATACGCAACATCAGCAGCAGCAATCTCACCTACAGTTACAATCTCAGCCGAATCGCTCGCCCAATCCCAGCATCAGCGGCCTACAATCCTCTATGCCCATCTCGCCCAGCGCGTCTTCTGTTGCTAGCTCTGGCAACCCTACTGCATCGAGTTTTACAATTGGTGCATGCTCTGATCATATTAACGGGCGTCCTCAAGGCATAGATTGCACTCGGTAAGTTATCAAAATGTTCAGTGCATGGTTAAACTATATTAATAGTTCCTATGCTCCTCCAAATCCTACAATCCTGTATTGCTACATTCTATTTTTGTCTACAAAGCTGGGGTAACTATTGCAATTTATCGAGCTCTCTGTTATTAATTTGTAATAAAATGTCTTCCTATTGAGCTTACATTGAAATAAAACAATATAATTAGTTCGTTTTTTGTAATAAGGTTCAATTATAAATTCCAATCGTAAAGGTTTTTATTTTGGTAGCTTTGGGTAACGTTTTGCTAGTAGTTTCTTCTATTATTACTTTGATTACCAAACTGCTATCATATATATTGTATTCCCTTCAATCATAAAAAAACTCTCAAATGGGGGTAGTACGGAACACCACACAAAACAAAGTATACTATTCAGGCGTAGCATTACCAATTTGAGCGTGAGAAAACAAGTGCCGGCGGGCCTTCATTTGTGGGGTTGTGCACAGCTTCTACAGTGTTGGGCTGCTTCTACGCGAAAATATTCTAGACTATGGGGTGGGTGGCTTCTGAATACGTGACGGAATCACAAAAGGGGTTATCTCAGGGGTCGCATATGCGTAATTATTGCTGCTGTTTGAACTTTACCAGCCCATTTTAATATACCTTATCAATTTCTCTTACTCTTGCAAATTTTGTTCTTTCCCACTTTAACCCTCTCTTTCTATCTCTTCAACTTCCCTCTCTCTTTCTCTCTCTCTGTCTCTCTCTTACTCTGACTCCCCAACGGTTGTTCTCCTGCCACCAACCATCGGTTACACAATAACTCATTAGTCTTATTTTCACATGCGCTCAGTTGAACTGAGCAGAATTATTGTATCGCCCATGCCTACAGCTACGCCGGTTGTTCATTTAAACGCAAATGAACCTTGGGATTACATTTTATTCAAAATTTTGGGCTTACATTGATTTTGTAAACTGGGGAATATCTGACAGATGAACTAAGAGAATTACACATTACGTGAATTTTTCATCAATAATATTTAAATTAGCCCATTAAGTCCTTTATGCTTACTTTCGTCTTCTTTTTTAAGTTGTAATCAATTTTTATTTTAACTGATATCATGAATCTTTAATACAAATTAATAATGATATCGTACTTGTATATATGCTTTAAATTTTTTTTAATGAGAACCTCTCAAATAAAGTGAATATTCAAAAATTCAAAATTTTTTAAGTTTTAAATTTCTTAGGTGGTCGAACACATTTTAATTTTGCTTTCACTTGCGAATTAGAGTTAATTTACTTAATTTGATCAGCTTAATGTGTAAAGCATTGATTGATTGAACCTACCTATACGCGAAGTTCCATACTTTTTGAGTTTAATGTTGCATGTTGGAAGCATGTGAGCAAGTAAGGCGATATTTTAAGTGAATGTCTTAATAAATGCTGAGTTTATAACAAAACAGGAGAATGCTCTTTAAATAAACTCATTGTGACGATTTGAAAGATCAGGCAATCATTAGGGGTACCACAAGTGCCGGGGGTGAAACATGTGCGAAGCAGTTTAACTAATGTAAATTAAACCAATTGCTCTGATTTCACTTAATCAATGGTGTATACAGTTTCTTTTTTCATAAATTGTTGAAATTTGCTGGAACTCAAAGCCACTTCCCGCGCATCGCATTGGCCTGGTGTAAGCGGTGGGGGTGAATATCATGACTTTTTCATCAGCACTCTGTAGGGTTCACAGTGATGGTACTGGTGTTAGTTCTGCTGGTGGTAGTGTTTTTGTCTGCTGCTCTTGGGTGCACAACGTAGTAGGGGCTTGGACTTCAATAAAATAATTGTAATAAGTATTGCACAGGGTAAGGAAGTGCTCGGGTGTGTGTGTGTGTGTGCGTGTGTGTGTGCGTGTGTGTGTGCGTGTGTGTGTGTGTGTGTGTGTGTGTGTGTGTGTGTGTGTGTGTGTGTGGAGAGAGAGAGAGAGAGAGAGAGAGAGAGAGAGAGAGAGAGAGAGAGAGAGAGAGAGAGAGAGAGAGAGAGAGAGAGAGAGAGAGAGGAAGAACGTAGAAGGAAAAACTTAGAGATCTATTCAATAAATTAAACTAAGATTAAATCTCTGGTTAATAAAGATGGCTTTCATCTATAAACAAATTATATATAAGCGCTTTATATAAAAACTAATTTAAAAAAAAAAAAAAAAGGAAAGAAAGATATCTCACACTTATTTATTTTAAAATAAATATTGCTTCAGCTGTGAAATGCTTCTCAACTCGGCACGACTCAACAGCGGCGTTCAAATGTCTACCCGTAACTCTTGCAAAACCCTAAAATGTCCACAGTGTAATTGGCATTACAAGTACCAAGAAACACTGGAGATTCACATGCGCGAAAAGCATCCAGACGGTGAAAGCGCCTGTGGCTATTGTCTAGCAGGTAAGGCACTTGGGAATAATGTAGAATTAAGTACTTATACTTTTAATGCGTCAACTATTTTTAAATGCATTATTTCTGTAAAATTTCTATACTCTTGCCTCTGCGTTGCATTCTCATAAATCTCATTTTTTTGTAATAGGACAACAGCATCCAAGGCTTGCGCGCGGAGAGTCTTACTCCTGTGGATACAAGCCCTATCGTTGTGAAATATGCAACTACTCAACGACCACCAAGGGAAACCTCTCCATACATATGCAATCGGACAAGCACCTGAACAACATGCAGGAGTTAAACAGTTCACAAAATATGGTAGCTGCAGCAGCGGCTGCAGCTGGGGCTAAACTGCTCTTGCCCAGCCCATCTTCGCAAGGGGGTGGTCAGGGTGCAAGTGTCCCATCGGCAGGACAGCAGCAAGCATCGCTGGTCAGCAGTAGCTGCAGTGGTAACGCAACCGTTTCCAGCTCCTGCAGTAACACGATTGTATCCGGAACGATATCTTCATCGGCGTCTTTAAAGCCAAAACCATCATTCAGGTGTGATATATGCAGCTATGAAACTTCCGTGGCTCGCAATCTGCGAATTCACATGACCAGCGAAAAACACACACACAACCTGGCTGTTTTACAAAACAACATTAAGCACATTCAGGCATTTAACTTGTTACATCAGCAACAAGGAGTTGCTACCAATGCAACATCTAGTTCGAACAGCTTTTTACCAGTGCCAGAGGTAGCTCTAGCTGATCTTGCATATAACCAGGCGCTTATGATACAGTTACTGCAACAAAACACTATTGGGACACAAAAAGTTAGTGGTCAACAGCAGACAACAAACAGCAACCTGACGCCCACATCACCATCGCCAGTGGGCACTCCTGACCACCAGTTATCGTCAATAACGTCTGTTCCATATTCTCCAAAGTCCCTAAAGGGATCGCAAAGTTTATCGAGTAACATGGGTATGTCAATAGGAATGGGCATGGGCATAGGCTTAAATTTTGCCCATTCCCAGTCTATTGAATCTGGGGTATCTGGAACTGTTGGGGATTTGTTGGACACCTATCCCGCTAGCTTACCAGACCTCTGGCCAACGGCACTTTATAGTTGTCTTATCTGTGACTGCTTTAGCACCAACAACATTGACGAGCTCAATCAACACTTGCTGATAGACCGTTCGCGACAATCCTCCAGCGCATCGGCCGATATAATGGTTATACACAACAATAACTATATATGCCGGCTATGTAACTATAAAACCAATCTGAAGGCAAATTTTCAGCTCCATAGCAAGACGGACAAACATCTGCAAAAGGTTAACTTTATCAATCACATTCGGGAAGGTGGAGTCCGTAATGAGCACAAATTGCAGTATCAAACACAATTGGTCACAAACGTTGTCCAATTGAAGTGCAACTGCTGTGACTTCCATACTAATTCAATACAAAAGCTCTCTTTGCACACGCAACAGATGCGACACGACACAATGCGCATGATCTTTCAGCACTTGCTCTATATAATTCAACATAGTCGTATTTGTAAGCCGGAACAACTTATGGATCGAGATGACCGGGAGCAACAACAGCAGCAGCCGTCAGCGCCTCAAAAGTCCCTATGCTGTCAGCTATGTAACTTTGTTTCCAAAAATCTCCATGAAATGGTACAGCACGTAAAGGGACTAAGGCATATGCAGATTGAACAATTCATTTGTCTGCAACGGCGAAGTGAAAACCTTGAAATGCTTGGACTCAAGGATATATTCAAAGTAACAGAACAACTTCCAGGCAACTCCGAAGGTATGTCAGTATATTAAGTAATCAAGGTTACAACGTGTCACCCCTTTACAAATGTTAAGATCCCTTTCTGGATTTCCTTTTTTTTTTTTTCTTATACAATTTGTGTTATTCTATGGATTGTTTATCAACACATGAATGGTTCCCACATTTGACGTTTAGATGCAAAGTGAAGCAAAAAGGCAAAAGCTTAACAATTACTCAGTACATATATTTATAAATATGCAATTTAACTAAATTGTTTTATCCAAAAACCTCAAATAGAAAATTCGTCAACTTATTTTATGTTTCATAAAAAAATTCTTTAATTATTCAAATATGATGCAGTGAAATTCCGAATCGACGTTTTTTGATTTGTGAGGATAGATAAAAAAACATGTATTTAAACGTGAAGGAACTTTTTTTTTAACAAATATTTATTTTGCCGGAAACTGTTCATCCTAATCCTACGAGTAGGGAGATCGGTGGGATGTATTCTCTTTAATCTACAAGATCTTAGTGGCTCAGCTAGGCTCGACGCCAGTGAGTTAGGGAAAAAAGGAACTTAAACCACGACCCACAAGCAAATAAAATTAACTGTGTGTTTATACATATGTTAATATATAGATTGTATATTCGACCGTCCATAATAAATGAGCAATTTAATTATTTTTTGGCCTATTCATAGCTTCTATGTTGCAAAAATTATTTATATATTATATACATATATATATTATATAATACTATTGGGAAAAAACTACTATACATTATTTTATATATATACATACATATATACATGTATATAATTAATTTTTTTTATATTAAATCTGTGTTAGTGTACAGGAAAATCGTATAGAAATTGGTTAAATTAGAGAGAAACAATTTACTTAACTTATTAAGATTATACAAAAAGCAATAATAAGCATAAATTCTCACAAAAAAGGTTACTCATAAGACTCACTATACTTCTAGTTCGTTCGTTTTCTCAAAACTTATCATTAGGCGCTGATTTCAGTTCAATTTTCTTTGGTGCACTCTTCGATAAAATCGTCGTCGTCGTCGTCGTCGTCGTCGCTATCGAACCTTAATTCGCAACCTCATGCCCATAAGTCCATACCTCTCGTTGGTACGTAAAATTTTTACTGCATGCCCTCACGTTGCCCCCGCGACGCGATTTATATGTACTGTAAGATTTATACACTGACGCTGACCCTTCAGGAAATTATTACAAATTACTTAAGAATGCAAAAACGATTATATGTATCCATCGAATTTGCAATTAGTGATGTGCACACTTTACTCTGTTCCACGGCGGCCCCAGCTCAAGTTGAAACGCTAACCCCGACTGCAGCTCCAGGTTTAGTTCCAGGTCCAGGTACAGTTCGCAGTTGAAGTGCATGTGCCTGTGCCGATACCCATGCCCATGAAGGTTCGTAAAAGGGAAACATACACATTGCCACAATGTGAGCTTTCCATATCAGATGCGGCTCACAGCGGTGTTGAACCAGTGGACAGACCAGGCACCTTTATTCAGCCTTTGCTACAGAACAAGAGTCAAAAAACAGAGACAGAAATACAACAAACAACGAACGACGTCCCAGCACCCCACACTTTAACGAATCTTGATCTACACTCTTAAAATTGCACTAACACACCCACTCCGATCAGACCGAGCAACTCAGGCAGCTAAGGCTACGGGGTATGCACTTTGTTGTTACAAGACAAGCTGGATGAAAATTTTATATGCCAGTATATTCCGTTCTCGAGTATGCAATATTCAATGCAAAACTGACAATGATTATTCATAATTTTTTGCAATCCTATTCGATTCAATTTATGAAAACAAAATTTTCAATTTTTGAGAAAAAGAGAAAGAGAGGGAGAGGGAGAAAAAGTGAGAGTGTGGAGTGGAATGAGAGAGGGAGAGAGAGAGAGGGAGAGAGAGAGAGGGAGAGAGAGAGAGAGAGAGAGAGAATGAAGGAAAAATGAGGGACAGAGAGACAGAGAGAAGGAGAGAGAGAGAGAGTGGAATGGAATGAGAGAGAGAAAGAGAGAGAGAGAGAGAGAGAGAGAGAGAGAGAGAGACAGAAATAGAGAGACAGAGAGAGAGAGACAGAGGGAGATAGAGAGAGAGAAGAGAGAGAGAGAGAGAGAGAGAGAGAGAGAGAGAGAGAGAGAAAGAAAGAAAGAGAGAGAAAGAAGGAGAGAGAGAGAGCAAGAGACAGAGAGAGAGCAAGAGACAGAGAGACAAAGATACAGAGAAACAGAGAGACAGAGAGACAGAGAGATAGAGAGACGGAGAGACAGAGAGACACAGAGACAGAGAGATGGAGAGACAGAGAGACAAAGAGAGAGGGAGAGTGAGAAAGGGGATAAATAATAAGAGAAAGAGAGAGATGCAGAGATGGAATTAAAAAGGAAATGAGGAAAATATACAAGGAGATGGAGATGGAATAAGAGAAAGAAAGTGAGGGAGACTAATAAAGAAAGATTGATAAAAAGATAAGAAAATTGCCTACGGCTTTCTTATTTTTCTTACTTAAATTATTTGGCTCCCTTTCTTTTTGCCTCTTGAAGTTTGATTTTGTTGGCCTGGTGTAGGCACAGCATGTTCTTCGAGATGATCACGATGGTTTCAGCAGGTACTTACGTAGGAGCTGCTGCCTAGTAGACTGTTCTTATTGGTAACAGCTGCGAATGACTTTTGTAGCACCAACAGATTTGACCACAAAAAAACCATATTTAAAGCGGATGAGATACCAGCAACTTCTTCGTTCTTTGTCTCTCTTTTTTTTCTGAATGAGTTTAAATCCCCTTCTTTTGCCGTTTGTGACCGTGATATGGTCTTCAGTCTTATTTTATGGCGGTCTCTTTAATTCGATGCAATCAAGCTATATGGAAATTGCTTTAAAATTAGTAATGGAATTTGAAATATATTCGCATTTGATCGTCTCAACGCTTGTGTTGTACCCTTTGCTTGCAATTATCAAAACACAGGTGAGTCAGAGAGCCCCTCTCTGAATTTAAACACGGCCACAAGCAGGAACTCAAATACCAGCTCAAATACTGTTACCAATACAGAAGACTCCAAACTGCTTTCTGGTTTTTGTAGTAGTCCAGGCTGTTGCCGCTGCTGCTGGATAGTTTTCACATCTCTTTTGTTGTGATCTTTCCTTGAACCAAAGGTATTGATTAGCCAAAAGAGGCTTCGCAGGACTAATAACGTGTATATATGCATGTATATATACATATTTTACATAAGGGAATAAATTAATATTTAATAAGGGTGTGCAATACATTTGCCATTGTATAGCATTTTTTGCCTTGAAAGGAATCTTAAATAATAGACCACAACACCTTTTCTAAGACTTTTTACTTTTATATCAACTTTTGCTATCGATTAAAGTATCTATTTTTTATAACATTTACTTAAAGATTTAATATCGGATGGTGGATTAAGCCTGGTCACAACAGGATGTGTTGGAGGATCAATGGAAGCCGGATTTGGCGGACCAAGTATTTCATCGATAGGAGATCATTGCGTATTTTCAC
Organism: Zaprionus lineosus; assembly: GCA_035044505.1. NCBI lineage: Eukaryota > Metazoa > Arthropoda > Insecta > Diptera > Drosophilidae > Zaprionus > Zaprionus lineosus. Next base: position 94,345 of record JAWNNX010000464.1, on the reverse strand, counting down.
CAAAATCTGCGTCGAGTTGCTCCACATCGCTAAGCAAGATTCAACCGCTATCAGAGTCACCCATGGCGTCTGATAATGAATTTAATCTTAGGGCTTCTACATCGGTTTTTAAATGCAACCATTGTGAGTACTTTGTGCAGTCGAGAAAGGACATAGAAACCCACATTCAGGACTTGCATCCAACGACTGAGACCGATGATTTTATAAGTATACCGACAAATGCTGCAGCACTGCAGGCTTTCCAGACTGCTGTTGCAGCTGCTGCTTTTGCGGCCGTGCAGCGTTGTAATGCGAGTACCACACCAACACCTGAAAATACAGAAAGGGAGGTAAATCTAACACAACACGATGATAGTGATGCTGATCGTGACGGTCACGTGAACGCTGCCGACGACGCCGAAGAAGAAGCTGAAGGTGAAGGTGAAGGAGAAGGTGACTGTGGTGGTGATGATGAATTTGATTGTCCTATTGATATAAAACGCGAGCGGATTGACGATAACGATGAAGCCATATTGAAAGATACCGATGCTCAGAATCTGAAAGCTGTTGCCGAAAAGAAAAGCCGGAAACGAGCTTCCCCCAAAACGGATTCTGGTGGAGCTAGTGTTTCGTGCCCGCTGTGTCTAGAGAGTGGATATAGCAAAAAATCTCTACTAGAGAGTCACCTTATGCGAGTACATAGTGTCACTCGCGATGGACTTGCCAGACTACTGCAGCTGGTTGATCAAAAATCCTGGAGAAGCTCCAAAGAAACAAGTAGCATATTAGCCTCGAGTGGAAACTTAGCTGTCTCCACAGTAACGAGCTCAGACAATTATGACAAGAATGGTAAGAGCGAGTGCATGGGTATTGTTGGGGACTACACGGTACCATTGCCCGCAGCTGCATCAACGATCTGTACCACCTCTGGCGGCATGCACGGTGTCTCTTGTCAACAATGTGAAACGAGCTTCAAACACGAGGAGCAGCTACTTCAACATGCCCAGCAAACCCAACATTTTCCATTACGAAATAGCGAGTATCTCTGTCTTTCCGTGAGCCACGTTAGCCGACCCTGTTTCATGACTTTTCCAACGTTGTCTGCCATGATTTGCCACTTTAAGGATTCCCACATGAGTCTCGTTATTTCGGAAAGACATGTTTATAAGTACCGCTGTAAGCAATGCTCGTTGGCATTTAAGACCCAAGAAAAGCTCACTACGCACATGTTGTATCATAGTATGCGAGATGCAACTAAATGCTCTCTCTGCCAGCGTAACTTCCGCAGTACCCAGGCTCTGCAAAAGCACATGGAGCAGACGCATGTCGCTGAATGTTCTACTTTACCCGCAGGTAGTCCTCGGGGTGTTTCTCCCAGTTCCAGTCACATCGAAACGGGAAAGGCAATAACTGAATCAGATGATTTCGATATTACCACTATTCGATCTGAGGAACCAGGTATGTACAACACATTTGTAAAGACATAAAATAGATTGTGAAATAGCTTAGGGAATAAAAAATAATAAGTAATAATCTGGTAACAATAAATACGAGATGTCTATCTTTATTGCCTAAGATATTCAAATATTTGTATATATAAATATTAAGTTTATTAACACCATAACAGTAATAATAGCAATAATAATCTGTATATAATAATATGTATATGTACATGCTTTTAAAAATTCTCAATTTCTACCCTTTATTTTTGTAGTTGATAAATTGGGTGAAAATGTTAGGCGCTCTCCCCAGCAATCCAGATCCCCTTTCCATCTAGATACCCAAATAAAAGAACCTCATGCAATATCTGCTTTGCTATCGTCACCAACGGAACAACAACATCACCTTGCTATGTTAACAGCAGCCTTGCTTAAGCAGCAACAAGAACAGCAACAACAGCAGCAACAACAACAAGAGCAACAACAGCAACAACAGCAACAGTCAGACCCAGCTGTAGGCACAGAGGGCCAAATAAACCTATCCGGTAATGAGCTAATGCAAATGCACATGAAGGATCAACATCATAGTGGGTTTGGAAATATTAATTCACAAACGGTGCAGGGTCTGCAAAACCTACAAAATTTTCAGCAGATGCAACAGCAATTGAATAGTGCGGCTGCATCGGGAATGCCTATTAATCCCGTCGATATGCTTAATTTGATGCAGTTTCATCATTTGTTGTCATTAAACTTTATGAATCTTGCACCTCCATTGATTTTTGGCGTAAGTGCGTCCGGAAATAGTAATACTGCAGCTAGCAGTGGTCAACAAAGTAGCAATGCAACAACGACATCGACGGAACTTCAGCAAACATGTGCTGTTGGTGCGACTTCAGGGTTTACAGGTGATCCAAGCACTTTGGTAAATCTTCCACAGTCAAATATGTCAAGCAATCAACAGGTATCAAATCTAATACTAATGAAATAATTTTTAAATATTAATTAATTATTATATTAATTAATTTATAATTTGTTGGTTAGACCCAACTTAATAGCAGCCAGAAACGAGCTCGAACACGCATAACGGACGATCAGCTTAAGATTCTCAGAGCCCATTTTGATATAAATAATTCGCCCAGTGAAGATAGTATAATGGAAATGTCACAGAAAGCTAATCTTCCAATGAAGGTATGTCGTAAGTTATGACCTTACGGTATTGTAGAATGGAAAAATGTAGTTATGTCATATTATCTTTTTAAAGGTTGTCAAACACTGGTTTCGTAACACGCTGTTTAAGGAACGTCAACGCAACAAGGACTCGCCTTACAACTTCAACAATCCACCATCTACAACTCTCAATCTAGAGGAATACGAACGTACCGGTCAAGCAAAAGTGACGCCTCTGAATGACCCAGGTGCAAGTATAACGTCTGGCCCGATAGCAGCAGCAGCAGCTTCACTTTCGGCTATATCAACGACATCTACCAAAGGCAATTCGGTAGCACCGAACTCAGTGGTGACTACTGTGTCTGGATTAAATTCGCGTCCAACATCAGCTAATTCGAGTGGCAATATATCTGATTATTTCAGAGCGCAAACTGATATATTAAACTCAAAATCTGAGCCGGATGATGTGGTCAGCATGCCTTTGGAAACTGAAATAAAACATGAGCCACATGAGGACAGCAATATTGTTGAGGAATTTTCCTTTCAAAAGAAACATCGACAATTGCAACATCAACAAGCACTTCAATACCTTAAACAGCCGCATGTTGAATCAACTGAAGAATCAATTACAACCACAGACGCAAATAATATGCATAACAGCTCAATGCAGGTAGGAGGACTAGCATCTTCCGTGCCACAGTATCATAGTCAGCAGCAACACCAGCCGACTCAAAAGCAGCAACACCAGCAACAACAACACCAACAGCAGCAGCAGCAACAACAGCAACAAATAAATTGTTTTGAAACAAAATCTGAAAGTGGTAGCTCTGATGTACTATCCCGTCCACCAACTCCAAACAGCGTTGCAGCAAGCAGCCTTTATAATAATATGACAGATTTGTTAACCCAACAACTAGAGCACATGGGCAGTAACATGGGTCCACCAAAGAAATTGCAGCTAACGGGTAAATTCGAGAAATTGTCAGGATCTTCAACCACCGTCTCCGTACCGACGACATCTTGTGTACAGCTAGAGAGCAGCTCTTCAAACTCATCCAGCTCATCGTCCTCAACATCTGGGGGCAAGCGAGCAAACCGTACACGTTTTACAGACTATCAAATAAAAGTCCTACAAGAGTTTTTTGAAAACAATTCCTATCCGAAGGACAGTGATTTGGAATACCTAAGTAAGCTCTTGTTACTTTCTCCACGTGTCATAGTTGTATGGTTTCAAAATGCTAGACAAAAGCAGCGCAAGATCTATGAAAATCAGCCAAACAATTCCCTCTACGAAAGCGAAGAGACTAAAAAACAGAATATCAACTATGCGTGCAAAAAGTGTAGTCTAGTATTCCAGCGATATTATGAGTTAATACGACACCAAAAAAACCATTGTTTTAAGGAAGAAAACAACAAAAAATCAGCAAAGGCACAAATTGCAGCCGCGCAAATAGCACAAAATCTTAGCTCTGAAGATTCAAACTCATCGATGGACATACACAACACTACTGGCAGTTTAAACAATTTGGCGCCGCAGAATGTGGCAGCTGCTGTGGCAGTGGCTGCAGCTGCTGCAGCTGCTCATTCTGGCTCTCAGCAATTTGGCTCTTCTCCATCACCGCAGCATTTGTTTAGTAAGTCTTCCTCACTTACTGATTTTAGTCCCTCAACCACACCAACTCCACCCCAACGTGAGCGGAGCAACAGTCTAGATCAGCAACGTTTGTGCAAGTTGGACTGTGATAAGTGTGATTTACAATTTAATCATTTGGAACACTTAAGAGAACATCAACTTATGCACCTTATGAGTCCAGCTCTTTTTACCGCTAGTCATTCGTCAGCTAATCAGAGTGAAGGTGCTTACGGTCCGTTTGGAAGCATTCTACAAAGCCTCCAACAAGCAGCTGTTCAACAGCAGCAGCAGGGACACGATCATCAATCACAGCAACCGCCAGCAAAAAAGAGAAAGCAATCGGAATGCTCATCCAACGCCGAAGAACCAACATGCATGGTAGAGTTTGAATCCATTCATAAAAAATATGATTATCTCTACCAATATTTTATGCAAAATGAAACAAATAACGACCTAAAGGAGCAGTTCCTTCTGCAGCAACAGCAGGGCAATGAGACAGACTTTGAACTTGAATTCTTAAGGAACTTTTATCAACAGAGCGAGCTTAAGAAAGTCAATAATTATGATTTTTTACTTCAGTATTATCGAAAAAACAACGAGGACACTTCAAAGCAGCTATCATTTAGTGCCACTAAAAAGCCAACAATTGAATTTCTCTTGCAGTACTACCAACTAAATGAGTCAAAAAAGTTTTTTCAGTTAGTTGCCTCGCCCCAAACAATACCTGATGGTACAGAATCGCAGCCGTCGTCGCAGCAGCCGAACGCGACGACGGATGAAACCACAAATTTTATCGGCAAGCAAAAGCAGAACATGGAGGAGCTAGAACAGGAAGCTGGGCTGGAGGTGTCAAATTATAACGTTAAAATTGAAAAGGTTCAAGAGAGAGAGGGCGAGCATATTAGATACGATCAAAACGGATTGTGCCTTACCAAAGGACACAACTTTGAGAAGAACGGAATCAATGAGAAACTTAATAACAACCACATAAACACAGTGTTGAGCCTAAATGAGAAACAAAGTTTTAATTTAGTGGAACACTCTACAAATACCAACAACGATATTTCCAATAGCCTTGCAACGACTACTACAAGCGATTGCACGGGTCAGGATCTTTTGAATGAAGATAGACTTAATAATCATATGGACAACAGCGAAATGACGAGAAGCAACGACGTTGAGAAAACTCAATATTTTCAAAATTTGGAGGATTTTCTGGATGCCACCATGGTTGAGAACAATTCGCAGATGCTCACTTTCAATGAAGACGAAGAAACCAGCCCAAAAGTTGAAAATGTTGCTACAGCTTCTGCTAATGTCAAAGATACTCTTTCAGACGCCACGGTTCAGCCTAGTACTCCATGCAAGCAAAACAAACGACTACGCACTACAATTCTTCCAGAACAATTAAACTTTCTTTATGAGTGCTATCAAACTGAGTCTAATCCCAGTCGTAAAATGCTCGAAGAGATTTCAAAGAAAGTTAACCTTAAGAAGCGGGTCGTCCAAGTAAGTTTTACTATCTCAACTTTCTTCTTTTTTTTTTTTTCGTGGTAAAGTTTTCTTTTGAATACTTCCCACCATTGAAACAAAACCGATAAGAAACTCCCCGAACTGCGTATTCTCTTGACCTTGAAAATTTGGACTGTTTAAAGTCCAGACTGCAAAGATTTTCCCGTGATCTATTTTGAAACATGTTTTTAAGTTTTTTTTTAATATTTACATATACGTTTTTATAATATTATGGAAGGTCAATTATTAAATCGTAAACACTTTTATAATTTTTTTTAACGCATACGCATTATGTATACAAACATTCACATATATTGGAAAAGTACACCTGATAATTTGATGAAGAGAATGTTTTGTTAGTAAAGCAAAGTAAAGCAAAATCAATTAAATATTCACAATTCTAATTCATTAAGACTTTCAATCGAATTCAAAGAAATAACTGTGAAAAAGAATTCCATAAAACTTTGACTTAAAAGTAAAATACATGGCCCATAATCCATAAAAACATACATACATATGTATATCGTTATTCTTGGGCTGAGCGTGGAGCTTGTAAGCACGACAGCAGAACTTTTGGTGATATGTGAATGAATGGTTGTATATTTGTATGTAATGCATGTCGTTAAAGTATAAACATTTTGGTGACAATTTAGCGTGTACTAAATTACAATTTGTTTTTGTTTTTGTGAAAATTGTACTTTTTCCTTTATTATTTTCTGCTTTACTTTCGTTTAAATTTTTTATTTTTTCGTTCATTTAGTGAAATCTTTTAGTTCAATCAATTAAAAATTGGATGTACTGTAAGTGTGATGTGCATTGCATTTAAAAAAGAACTCGAGACGCAATTGTAGAGCACAAGGCTGTTAAATTTAAAGATGAGGTCCCTAAAATCACCAAATTGAATACAGGTAAATTTTTAATCCTTTAAGGTAGATTTTTTTGTTACATAGGTCTAAGTATAAGGTAATAGGGCTTATTGTCTTCTTATAAAAAGGACTCATTTTAAACAGCATACAAAGCTTAGCGAATGTCTATATAATTATGATATTTTCTCATTTTTTCAACAGTCATAGGCAATATTTGATTTAAAAATATAAAACGATGTTAGTTACCGAACTGTCGATAATAGTGATGATAACATCAATTCCTTAACTATATAAGAAAATTGAAAAAACATTGGTTGGGGCTGAATCTCTTTATCGTTTATGTTATACGCAATTTTGTCTTGGATTGCTTTTAAAGTAAACTTTTTTTCTGACACACTCCTGGTACTCCTTTGAAATTTATTTAATGCTAGATTCAATAACAAAATCAATAATTTAAGTTTGTTTATCTAATCTTGGATATTTAACAGTTTGAAGCAGTTTTTAATGGATAGTAGGTTGTAACATCTTAATATTATCTAGATTCACATCATATCTATTTTGAACCTACTTTCTATTTTTAGACCAGAGCTAAAACCACGTTGCACAATGTTTCCTACGATGAATAATCTAAAATATTTAATATTTATCTTGTACCTGCACTTCTTCTGCTCTGTTTGCTAGCTTTTATAAACTTTTAATACAATGCTGTTCATAACTATAAGGCACCCTAGCAACATTAGTTTGAACTTAGATACAAAAGGCTTAGGCTGACGAAATTTTTTGGTTCTTTGCATTATATGATCTATTGGTGTATGCAGAATATTGGGTATCATTATAGGAGTCAAACGTCTGCTCACGCCATAGCACCTTTATGTTTTGCTTGTTGACTGCGCTTGTGCAGCCAATTTTGTTGTTTCATAACTATAAGGCACTTGTCGAAAATTGAGTCTTAAGCGAAAAGTACGTGCTAAAAATTTAATTTTTTTTGTTGGTTTTGATAATTTAACAATTTTTTAATAAAATGCCGCGTGGTAAGATATTATCAAATGAGGAACGTGGAAAAATTGAGGCATATAATAACGTAGGCCTTTCACAATCAGAAATATCAAAAATACTCAATAGAAGTCGATGTTCTATTCAAATTTTTTTAAAAAATCCATTCCAATATAATACCTTAAAGTCAAGAGGAAGAAAACCAAGACTTTCAGATCGTAAGGAGCGAGTAATTATAAGAAAAAGTTTAATCTCACCGATGTCCTGCTCTACTTTGGCCACTTTTGTTAACAATAAAGTATCACGAAGTACAGTTTGGCGGACTATATAGAGTTGTGAATATTTAAAATTGTCAAAACTGAAGAAAACACCTCGTCTTCTTAAAAAACACAAGCAGGCGCGTCTTCAATTTGCAGAAAATAATCCTTGGACTGATTGGAACACTTTAAGCCATTTCAAGTGTTGTCCATTTCAATGTTTTTGACAATATTTGTTTAAAAGTTTATATTTTCTGACGAGAAAAAGTGGGATCTTGATGGACCAGATGGTTATCGGCACTATTGGAGAGACTTACGAACTGAACCGCAGTAATTTTCAAAGCGTCATTTTGGTGGAGGATCCTTAATGGTGTGGGGAGCATTTTCAGCGACTGGAAGACTTAATCTGCAGTTTACATCGTCAAAAATGAAAAGTATTGACTACATAAAAATATTAGAAAGTAGTCTCCTTCCTTTTCTTGGCGAAAATAGAGAGGGTTCCACTTGTTTTCCAGCAAGATAATGCTCGAATCCATGTGAGCAGGGAAACTGATCAGTTTTTGAATAACTCCTCAGTACAAACTATGAATTGGCCGGCTTGCTCACCGGACTTAAATCCAATGGAAAATGTTTGGGGCATATTAGTTAAACGGGTCTATGCCGAAAATCGACAATTCAGTAGTATCCTGGAGCTAAAATCTACATTAATTGAAGAATGGAACCGCCTTGATGACGGTCTTTTACAAAACTTGGCTAACTCTATGAAAAAAAGAGTTGATTATGTTGGCAAAGCCAATGGTGGTCCAATTAATTATTAACAAATAATATCCTAAAAAAAAATATTGGAAAAAGTTTTGTTAATTAGTTTAATTTTCTTAATAACAGAAAGTGCCTTATCATTATGAAACACTTGAAAATCGATTTTTTTTAATATTTTAAAAAAATTTTTTTAAATATTATTTTTATTGTCATTATAAACATTTTCACTAAGTTTCATCATTCTGTGACTTCCACAAAAAAAAAATATCAAAGAAAATCAGGGTGCCTTATAGTTATGAACAGCACTGTATAAATATTCCCTTTGTTGGTTCAGCTACGGAATTGGTTACATTAAACCCAGGACTATGTTGTCGTGATTGATAAATTTCCCTTATTAAGTTTAAAGATGTACTAACAAGTGAGAAGAAGATGGAGGTATAGAAATAAGGCAGCTTTAATTTGAATAAAGCTTCATCGATATTCTATATTTACCAGTTTTTAGGGCATAGGAAAATCTGAAATCTATTTATGAAATTGATGTTTAGTGGTAATTAATGGCCCTTTTTTGATTTTTTGCTTGAATTACAGGTTTGGTTTCAGAACTCAAGAGCCAAGGATAAAAAATCGCGTAACCAACGTCAGTACGCACACATATCAGATGATAACAACAGTTTCGATGGGTCAAATGGAAAAGAGGTCAGCAATAGCAGAACATTTTTATTAGGTCAGGAGTCCGGTGGTGGCGCTATATCCTCTTCACACGTTGATTCAAAAACAACTACCGAGATTAAACTGCAAGATTGCCAATTGTGCAATATGCCGCAAGTAAATATGCAGAAGCACGCATTTAGTGTGGAACACATTTGCAAAATGAAGGACCTTTTGGAGCAGACAACTGAGCTATATGCCCACAGTAATGGCAGCACCAGCGATGACAATGACTCGGAAAGGGAAAAGCGATTTTATAGTCTTTCCAAGGCATTTCTCTTTCAACACGTTGTTTCAAACGTATCAAGCCGCATGGCTTCATCGAAAATTGGCCCTTACGATTCGAGCTCCCATTTAGTTAAGTTTGACGGAAATACCAATGCGTGTGCAACAGAAGCTGTCGAAAAAAATCTTGAGGAATCAGTCTCAGAGACGGGCATGGAAACAACTAGAAATATAGCACATCCACATCATGCAGCTGGTGATATCGCCGTATCTGTTAATAATGACTTTAACGAAATCAACAAAAGTACCAGAAAAAATCCTACAAGTGGTCGAGAGCTCATGCAACAGATGTACAATTGCAATCACATCACCGGTAAGAAGGCGAATTACTGCCTATCATTAAAACTGATTAATTGTATATATATATATATATATATATATATATAAATATATTAATGTATATATTTATATATGTATATATTATATATATATACATGTATGCATTTTATATTTATTTATTTATTTACACAATGTAAGTAATGTGCATTTTTTAAACAAAAATAATTTAGATTATACCTTTCTAAACTTCTCAAAAATACATATGTCCTATGTAAGCGAACATAGCCAAATTAGTAAACAATTAATAACTAACATTAATATACGATTGTAAATGAACTTTTAACCACAGCATGCGAACAGCATTGTCGCATGTGTGGAAGTAAAAAGTTGTTAAAAAAATCTAAGATGAGGACATTGAATGTTCATGGAAGTAACTTTAAAAAAAACGTAATATACGTTTATGCCTCGCATACAAATGTTTTATTTTTACATATCACATAGAAAGTATATTAGCCCGTGAAAATAATTAATAAAAATTGGCCGTTTATTGACCTGTAATTTATTTTAAAAATTACACCTATCCGTGTACAAAGGCTAAACTTCTGTTAATTGATCTTTGAATATTAAGTAAGAGATAAAATAGAATATATATATATATATACCAATATATATCTAATGTATGACATTTTACATATATATTAAACCACAAACAGTAACTTAAGTAGTACATACCTCAATTCAGAACAATATTTAATTTGAGTATTATAAAATTTAATATTATTTTACGTTATTTTCTAACTACTTTATTTTAAATAAACCTATTTTTTAAATTACTCAAAGTCTAAGTTTTGTATTTTATAATTATTTTGGGATTTAAATAAAATTTTTATTTTATTAATATTGTCCATTTTTATTTTAGTATTTGACTCTTCGAGTTATTATACTGCTTAATCGGAAGACTTTAGCAAGGATATTGTTACTGTTGTTTCTAACTGTTTAATATATTGAAGCTCCTTAAGTTTTTATAATAATTCGTTTCTAGCTCAAGCTTTTTATCGCAGAGACTATAAAAGATAGAGACTCTTAGCTTGCAACGTAGGCTTCTTCTTTAAAAACGCGGTATTTTTTCAATAATAATTATGTACGTTGGTCATACAAGTAGAGGGATGCATCCCCATTGCTTTTTATAGTTTTTGAGTGGGAAAGAAGGTAAGTGTGTGTGTGTGTGTTGCAAGTGTATGTATAGATACTGAATGTACTACTAAATAAAATTGAGAATATGTGCAGCGTTAGGTGTATTCAGAAGCGATAAATTTAACTAGTTTCTGATTTATATTCTCCAACCATAAAACATATATAAGTATTAGAAACAATATATGTATATAATTATAAATAAGAAAACCCCTAGTAAAGGAATAAGAATCAAATGAGACTAGATCAACTGTTCAAAATCATCAGTCCGCTTGTAATCATAATTATTTCGTTTAAATTGGAAAAACTAGAGAAACTAAACTTAACTTTATAGTTTAAGTGCCGCTTTTGGAATATGGGTATTCACCTTAATAACGACAGCCAGTTTCAAGTGAATTTCTCTTGCAACCTAATAAGGTGTAGCATTATTCATTGAACACTTCGGTTTGTTTACAGAATAGATTATAAAACATACAAACGTACTTGCTAATAAATATTGCTTAGCTCGGAAAAAAATTATTTTAAGCAAATTTTTTTTGTTTAGCTTAACGTTTTGACCATCATTCATCCAAGTGTGATAGTAGTCACAAGCAGTTGAAAGATGTCTTGCGCATCTCGCATACAGTTAAAAGGAAGCAAAAAAAATTGCTAGACGTGTTTTGTGTATTAATTACAGCAATATGGATTGTTTTTGAATTGATGCATGCTTTTGAAGCTTTTTTATTTGTAATTATTGTCCTATATATCGTAGAGATAAGGTATGACATTCAAGCGAACTATATTACATATATAACTTGAGCCATTTTAATTAGAAATCTTAAAAATAGTATCCCATTATTATCCTCCATAAAATAATATATAAATTCGACTGCTAGATATTAATCGTAATTTTAAAGTAATTTTTATTATTATCAGTTATAGGTGGCAAATAATTAAAAATCGTTTTTTTGTCGGATATGTTGGAAGCCCAAATGCAAATTTGGTAAGTAAACTTGTTTAATAAGTCGCCAATAAATCGATTTTAATAATATAAACTTTCTTTTCATCGCAGGAAACAATCTAATCAAAAACTACCGTACAATCAGAAACAAACAAAGTTGAGGACTTATATTGTATTCCATTCTTAGATTGATGACTATATTAACAATTTCTCAAGAAAAACAAAATATGAAGAACATTTGAATTAGAAAACCAAGAGACTAAAGAAATACATACGAAAAAGTAAAAATTTAAAAGTGATGCAAGGAGAAAACACGACAGAAATAAGGCAAAAAGAAAACACACCAAAATAGAAAAAGAGAAAAGAGAGAGAGAGCTAGAAAGATAATGAAAAAAATGCAGGCAGAGAGAAAGAAATAAGTATGCAAAAATTACATAACGAACTATATACTATGAAAACTTGAAAGTTCCTATTTTAAAATATAAAAATTGAAACCATAACATCTCATAAAACTTAATATAATACATAAATATGTTTAAGGAAATTTAAAGATAAAGAATGAAGGATTAATAAGATAGAAATAATTACAAAATACATATACAAAAAGTGTTCCTAACTATTCAAAATATTATATACATATATGTTGCGATATATATTCTATATATATATACATATATGCATATATATATTGTATTATATATAATATATATTATGTTTATAAATCTTATCGTGTAGTCTTCGCATGACATTGAGATTGACATTGAGGTATAACATGATTGTAGTCCACTGTTACGAAGTCAGTCATATACTACTTTCTGCTGTAAAGAAATGAAGTAAAGTGGGAAAGAGATCCAAGAACTTTAGAATATTTAAAGTTGTACAATTATATATATAAGCAAACTGAGTTCCTAGCATTTTACTGCTTTATGCCTTTAATTTCTATTTGAATATTTGAACAAACATGATAAGTCACGCAATATTAAAAAGTTTTATACGTTCGGCTTACCGAATTTTTAATACACCTTCCAATAATAAGTTTATTATAAAGCAAATTACACTTGATTTAGTCCTGGAGGGTGTACGCAAATTTAATCTAGTGACATTTATGTACATACATATATATGAATGCTTGCCCATTTCAAAGAAAATGTATATACATACAACCATTAACATGATTACATACATGCATGCATATATACATTTATACATACGCAGGTATTCTTCTAGCATATATAATGCATAAATATGTATATTTAAAGATGTGCCAATATTATTATTTACTCAGCAATCATATGTATTCATAGCTCAAAGGCACATAGAGTCACAAACAGCCCAAAATTAATTTTAAAAAAATACCGTATTCACGAAAAAAAAAAAAGCAGAAGCAAGTAATTATGTATGTATGTTTATTATTGAATACAGTTATGTTGATATATTTATTAGTTTTTTTTTCACGTGGTGATTACCTCAGCAAGATTATTCCGTTTGCTTTACTCTTTTAATCTTATTCTCTCTTTCCTAACTATTTAGAATATTTAGGTATTTATGCACATGTTTAAGCTACATCTTAGTTTTGAAATGGAGCTTAATGCATACACGTACCGTACCTATTAGTTGACGGACCCGGAGGTTGGTTCTTTAATACTTTATTTTGGAAATAGTTGTTTAATTCATTACATGTAGAAGCTTTTTATAAAAGACTATTTCACAATTATGCATTCTGTTATACTTTATTATTAACTAGGTATACATACATACATATGTGTATATCAATATACCATATAAGGCTTCCATTGCATAGATAAACGCCAACGGTCATTGTGGGCACTTGATCATTATAACATTATTTTGTTTACAAAAACATATGTATAGGAATCCCGTTCTATATCAGCAAACAGTATGTCTGTGCTATATAATTTCCACGAACAACTTAAGCTATATATTTTGAAAATAAAGCGCTAACGGAATTCATTATTTTCCTTGATTCTATAGCAGGAAACTTATTACGCGCTTTTGTAAACATATGTGTATATATGTATGTATTCTCTTTAATTAGGGGCTACACTAGCTGAGTCAAACACCAGCATACTTACATTTACATAAATAAATCTAGTATACATAGATACAAATGTATAACAATATGCATAAACATGCAAAAAAAAACTTTAAATAAAAGTTCCTATAGTATTAAAAATATAAACAATTATATAACGTAAGAAAATCATATACTAAAAATATATTCAGTATACAGCCAAACGATATATGTATATGTATGTATGTATATATACACATACATATATATGTATATATATATATATATATATATATGTATTATTA
>JAWNNX010000464.1:0-75000 GCA_035044505.1 Zaprionus lineosus | reverse complement strand
ACGGCAGCAGCAGCAGTCGCTGATGACATCGAGCTGGTTTCATTTTCGTTTGTTGATGGTATCTGATCAACAAGAGACTCTAGACCCGAGAGACTTTTTCGCGAGACATCAGAATTTACTTGAGAGTTGACTATCTGTGAGCTAATATTCATGTGGGGATGATTGTGATGCGGGGAAGATAGTATGTAGGATCTGTTCTGGTTTAGCTCATCATATCGCTGCCACTGTTGTGACTGCTCTGGTTGGTACTGAACAGGTGTCTGACATAATGGCACCTGAGATTGTGGATAGTGTACAACTGTTACAGGTGATACCTGCGATTGTTGGGATGTTACCTTCTGCTCAGATTGTTGACTAGGTGATAGCCACTGTTGATAGGGTTCTTGAGTATGTGAAAGAGTTTCATCATCACAACCTGCTGCTAAGTTTGCGTATTGGCTCTTAGTCATATTTCGTGATTGTGCCCCTATAACCAGACTTGTCACCTGCAAATTATTACGATCTCCGTTTGGTGGTTCAAAATCCACAACAGAACATAAGTTTGGAGAGCTGGGTGGTGGTGTTTCACCCAAATGAGGAGGATGGTCCCTAATGCCAATACCAATTATGTCAATTCCTGCAGATATTACAGCTTGCGGTCGATGGTTTTCCACTAAATGAAGTTCTGTCGTTTGTTGTGAGTGTTGAGAGTCGACTTGACCTGCTGGTGGAGTACTGTGTGAATGCGAGTAGCCGCAATTTAGTGCCGGTGATGCCATTGGGGAAGCAGAAGCATTATACAACATATGAGATGGTGGCGGTGTATTGTATAAGCTAGGTGGCATTTGGTGGCTACTCTGTGGTGAAGCAGTATGATCCATGGGGAGCGAGTGAATACAGGTCATTGTATTAACACCGCTTGATGCCTGCCCAGACCCTGTACCTGGTGATGCTTCTGTTCCAATTATTTGCTGCCCTACGGCGGTAACTGTGTTAAGAATAGCATTTGAATTAGGATGCTGCAGCTTGCTTTTTGTTGTTGCTGTATTTGCTAACATGTTCTCCAATGTGGGTTTTAGTTTCTTTGGTCTTCCCCTTTTTTTTTTTGTAGGTGTTTCTCCGATCACGCTACCAGCGGCACCGTTGACTGTGTTATCAACAACTGCAATCCTTGACAGATTTAATATGTTGTTAAAATCATGTTGTGGTATTTGTTTGCTGTCTGTTATTTTGATACCAGTTGTTGGATCTACCATTTCTTGACCTTTTATTTTTTTTGGGCGTCCACGTTTTTTTTTCTCCGGTGGCATTTGTTGCGATTGCTGACTTCCAAAAACAGATAAATAATTGTGCTCGGGCCTAGTTGTTTCAGAGCCTAATGCCATGTTACCAATCCTTATTGATTCCTCATTTCCCCCATACACATATTCATTTCGTAGAATCGGTGCCGAATTTAAATTCGAAAGAGCCTTGTCAGTAACGTGTTTGGAACATTCTGTAACAGTTTTATTACTGTTGCTCTTAGTAATGTTTTCGGCAAATATAGGGCTAGGCAGCTGGTCAGTATTTTGATCAATATTGTTGGCAGTTGGAGTTGTATTAACATTGGAAATCGGTTCCGGAAGACAATTAACTGGCTCCTGTTGAAGCTCTTGGCGCTGCTGATTTAGTTGATGATGATGATGAAGTTGTTGTTGTTGCTGTTGTTGCTGTTGTTGCTGCTGCTGCTGCTGCTGCTGCTGCTGCTGCTGCTGCTGCTGCTGCTGCTGCTGCTGCTGCTGCTGCTGCTCACAACACTGTCTTATTCGCTGCTCCGTAAAAACACATTCAGATTCATCCATTTGTGCGACTAGTCCATTTAAATAATCTCGAAACTTTTTAAGTGCCGCATAAAATGGAACCTTGTCCGCTGCTCGTGGTAGCTGAGCACAACGTGCTGAAGATGAGGGCATTACCCAAATGTACTGAAAGCAATTGGAAATCAGTTTAAATATTTAATAATTGTTTTAATTCAATTAACAAAATAGAAACATAAACATAGAAGAATTTTCTTTCAATTATACGATTATGATTTCTTGGTTTATCGTAATATACTACAAACTGATAAGTTACTAACAATTATTCTTCATACAATCATAATTATTCTTCTTAGTTTTAATGAAAATTATAACGATCATAACTTAACACGCTTAAAAAAAATGAAAGACAATATATAAAAAATAATAACAATATAGGATTTATGTTTGGACAATGTTTTTAGCTCAACTTACAGTGCTTGTGCCATCGACTCTATCTGGCTGACGACCAAAATGAAATTCTTTTTTTCCAGAAAAAACTTCAAAAATTAATTTACCGTTGAAGACTGCAATTTTAGGTCGGAATCTTTGCAACTTCTCAAGTAATATGCGACTACCCTCTTTTATTTCCTTTCGTGTTAAGTCAGCAGAGCCTTTAGTGGCACGAGCTACCATATTGGTAAACCCAATGCCATCCTTTAAAAGTGTGTGATCGTCATC
Source organism: Zaprionus lineosus (assembly GCA_035044505.1). NCBI lineage: Eukaryota > Metazoa > Arthropoda > Insecta > Diptera > Drosophilidae > Zaprionus > Zaprionus lineosus. The sequence goes on along the minus strand of JAWNNX010000464.1, from coordinate 72,505 downwards.
GGCACTCATTTGCTCCTGGGTTAGTCCGGATAAATATAAACACTTCCAAAAGTGATTGCCTGGTCCTGCATAGTGATGTCCCTTATATGCGGCAAAAAGTCCCGGATTGATACCAACCTGCAGTATTAAAAAAAAATTCATTAGGTATGATTATTAACGTTATAAAGCTGGCTTTTGGTTTTTTCTTTAAAAGACATAAACTTGTCTCAAACGAAATTTACAACTCACTATAACAATATCAAGGTCATTGCACAGATGATCTGGTATAGTGCGTTTAATGACTTCCTCTTCGGACATGCCATTAAATCGATCATGTTTTTTACGCTCCTTAGGCTTCGTAGTTAGAATTTCACTGGGCGCCCCGCATCCACCTTCACTGATTTCCCTTATGGTACATTAACCATCAAAAATAATTAAAGAAAACTTTTCTTGGATCAGATCAAGCCTCACCTTTGTTGAAGAGATTGCTGGATGTCATCAGCTAAAACCATTTTTTTCTTTCGACCCCTTCTTTTGGGCAATGGTCCTGGTCTTGCGTTAAAGTCACTGTTTGAATTCTCTGCATCTAAAGATTGTCTACTGGTTGCCTCTATATCATTATATTCTACAAATGCCTCACTAGACATAGATTTTTGGTGCTGACGCTGCTGTGGTTGATGTTTCATGTCATATATGTCGCTGGACAACTTGACATCCATTCTTAAGGGTGCCATTGATACAACTGATCCTGACGACACAGATCTTGAAGTTGTGACAGACTGCGGCACTAGCACTGGGGCATGTGTATATGTCGAGCCATTTGAAGAGACAAGAGCTTCTTGCGCGTTATGATGAACAACTGGTTCCAGTATGCGCAACTGTTCGCCCATATAGCTATATGAGTCATTAGGTAAAGCAATTCCAATGCTATTAGGTCCACTTGGGTTAATGTTCTGCGACATGGATAGATGTACTAGAGCCCCTTGACTATTGGGTACTCGCACTTGCGGACTTTGATTTTGGTTTTGAATCTGATTAGACAATGAATGAGTGCTCGGGTTAGAGCTTTGAAATGACATTAGGTCTTCGTTTTTACTTGGTGCCGTATGGCTTACACCGGTTTGATGAATCTGATGCTGCGGCGTAAGTGAATGAGTAGAAGAACTATGTGAATTGGGTGTCAAAACATCTCCAGCACTAGTTTCATATCCATCGTCTTGGTTTTCCGGTTTTACGTTATTTGGAGAGAGTGTTCTTAAAATACAAAAAAAAATTAAAGTTAAAGGGATTGGTTATTAATATTTAATTAACATTTGTGTTAATACATACAATTTGTATGCTAAACTGGGATCGTCGTGAAATTCATCCATTATAAGCTCATGATAGGCCTCCTGCAAATTTTGCTGTGGATGTGCAGGCCTTTGCTGCAAGTGTCCATGGCACTCGAATTCATGCCGTTGATGCTGTGACTGGGATTGAGGAAGATGGTGGATTGTGAACAGCTGATCGTGACTATAATGTTGATCACTATAGTTTGTGTAGTGGAGAGCCTGATGTTGGTGCTGATGATGTTGCAGCTGTTGCTGCTGTTGTTCCATAATATTCGGTCTACTTGGACTATGCACAACGTGTTGTTGTTGCTGTAGGTGTTGGTTCTGTTGATGCTGTTGGTGTGGGTCCGGTTCATGTTGAAGCTGATGTTGATTGTGAATGTGTGTTTGTGCGTAAAGACTACTTGGAGCATGGTCTTGAAGTGGTGCAACTGGCTGTTGACTAAAGTGTTGCTGCGTAAGATTTGTCTGGCCTTGCAATGCGAGTATTTGGCCAATAGTTGCTGGCTCGGGAGTATTCTTCTCAATTTGTAGTAACAGTTCTGTGGGATGTGATTGCGATAGCGACTCTCGCTGTTGATGTTGATGTTGTTGTTGCCCTTGATGTTGCTGGTGTTCATCAAGACGGCTATCTTGATGTGGATTGCAATAAATATTCGATTGAAAGCTAACCGAATCTAAAGTTTGTTGCAAAGGATTTTCTTTGGAATATATATTTTCTTCAATCGCCTCAGAGCTTAAATGTACATGACGTTGGCTTTCAATTAACTTAATATCTGATTTTGGACCCTCCAGATGGTCGGCGGTTTGGACATGAGTGTCCTTAAATTCACCATGCGGTGCCCATATTGTTGGACGTCGTTCTGTTGAAGTAATACTATCACCCGTTATTACGGCAGTTGCTGCTTCCTTTACTGGTATTAATGTTGTTATTGTTGTTAAATTATTTGGAGTTCTAACATTCAAACTTGAGTCTGTTACACAACCATTGATTTTCTCTTTAGCCCCAATTGTGGAAGAATCCGAACATTTATAAAGTACGTCTTCAGCGTACTGTACTGAGTCCCGCCCAGTTATTGGTGCTGGCACCACAAGTTCAACGCTAGTTACGAGAGCCTGCTCAGGTGCAATGTACGAACTTACTGGTGACGTGTAAGTCTCGCCGCGATCAGTATTTAAGTCGTGACCATGTTTTAATTGATCATCCCTACATTCATTATCTTTGCAGATTGTATCTACTAACATCGGTGTTCTGTCTAAGCGTTTGCTTTTAACACTTTGTTTGTCGTGATTATCCTCTTCATTCATAGTATTTTCTCGCTTTTCTATATTTACTATTGCATCGATCAATTTGTTAGATGAGTAAGGTAAAGGCCTAATGGCAGATGCACTACTGTGTTCTTTGTTATCAACATTAATCGCATTTTCTGTACTTTTTATGTTCTCATCCAGTTTGCCTTCGAGGACTACCTCTTTTTGATTGTCATCGTTATTGTCATTGCCAACTGTGATCTTATTTTCATCATCATTTTTGATTACTTTATGCTCATCTTTCAATTTAATGTCGTCATAGTTACTATCACTATCACCTTTTTGGGATAAAACCGTTAATCTTTTACGTTTGCAATCACTATTGCCATTATTTTCGTTATGCAATTTTTTATTTGAATTGCAATTTGTAAAGCTGGAATTTTTGTTGGTACTCTGCGCCTCCACCGTTGTTACTTTTACTGATATTTTCGCATGTGCTAGGTTTTCTTCTGTGTCCACAGATGATGATGCCATCACAATAATTTCTGTAGAAATAACTGCAAAAGCCTTTTGATTGTCGTCCAGTTTTGTTGTAATATGTTTTAGAAATATGTTTAGCCAGCAAAATAATCTGAGCACAGTGATTACTGTTATCTTGAGGTTAAATACGAAGGAACTACTTAACAATGCAGTGTTTACAAGTGATAGGCTTATTACTTGCATTTCCCTATAAATTGTCCTTCATTAAGTACTACTTCCAGCATGTGTTAAATCTGAAAAACAAATTTGTATAAAAACATAAACATAATTAGAATCTCTCAATAAAAAATTAATATATACACCAAAAAATAAACATGCAATTATTTAACAACAGTAATAAATTTGGAGATTTAACAAAAAAAAGTAATATATATATAATCTTTAATTATGTTTTTATAATTATGTATATATTTATACAACTCTGACTTTAGTTATATAACCGTAAATAAATGTAGGAACAGCTTAATGGAAATCTATTGTTTTTTGTTTGACTATCACGGCATAGAACAACATAGTACCAAATAGAATCTTGTAATTAATTACGTGTACAAATACGTTAGTTGTTAAATACATTTTAATAAGAGTTTGTGAAGCCAAAAACGCCAAACGCTCTAACTTTTATTGGTATATCACATTCTGATTATGCGATCCTTTCTTACATATAATAGTTTTGGAGTTATCCACGGAAAAAGTAGTTCCTGAGTTGATATAACTGATCCAAATGATCAGAACAGGGCTCATTAGCTAAATTATTATTTTACAGTGTTCATAAAAACTTATTTCTTAACATTTGTAATTTTTGGCGCCTTTTGTAATCCTGCGCATTTTATAGTGCAACTTTCGAATGTCCTAGTAATTTATTGATTTAATTGCTCAATTGACCGCTTACATTTATTTTCTAATCTATATGTAAGGCTATGTTTTAAATACAAATACAATACAAACATAAATTAACGTTGAAAAGAGAATTGATAGAACATTTAAATATTAGCTTTTTATGGGCGTATAAGTGCATGTATGAAAATATGGGCATATTCATGTTTACGCATTAAATTTATGTATAAGGCAAACAAATTTACAAATTACCTTTCTTAGAGGATAGTAAGATAGTTTTTAAACAATACGAATAGCTCAGATATAAGCTAAGAAATTTTCTGTTTTATTTAATAATGCAATATTATTTTAACTATAAAAAAATTAAGATATTTTTTTCGAGACTTATTGATTGCAATTTTGATAATACTTTTTATAAGACAAAATCTAAACTTTAAATTAAAAAAAAAACATGTTTCTAACTTAAACTAATTTATCAATATATTAATTGCAAAATTAATTACTAATTTTCAATTGCTACGCAAAATAAAAAACAGTTCTAGTTTAAATAAGAGAAGCGTGTTATTTATGTTGATTAAATTTGACAGCACTCGTAGTTCAAAAGATTTTGAGAGAAAATAAATATATGTACGCATTGATCCATGCACTTTTTTACTTTACAATTGAACACAAAAGCTTCTGTATGTTAATTTAGCTAAAATTATTGTAAAAAAATATTATTAAATGTTTTTGTTCTTTAAAATAATTATTTATTTCCTTCTCAAAAATGTGCCACCATTTCATGTATAGACTAACAAACATGCATATATCTAAACAAAATGATTATTTAGTATGCAGTTTAGTATATCCAAATACGATTGTGCACTGTATGTTCAAAGAATATTTTTACACTTTGTTATACATGTATGCATTCACATCATATGCTCTAATATTACCCGTAAGAGATATATATTTATGTACTTTACATATATAACTAAATTTAGACATACATTTTGATTTAAGTATCTTAGGTACATTGAAGTTAAAAAAACTTCAAACACATTTGTTACTTTTACAGTGAAGTGTAAATATTACGAGCGTTTAATATTTGACGAATTTATATGTGTATACGTCAGTATGTACGAATACTATTTGAAAAACAGTATTATAATTATTAAATTTGTATTATATCTAACTAAGGCCAGTGATACATTTGTTATATCTTATTCGCCCAAATTTTATTTGTAACCGTGGGTTAATATTAGTTTCATATTGATTGGTGTATATAAACGTCTGTTTATTTGTATTTGTAGAGACAAAAATATATGTTCGACTGTGTGCATGGCTATGTATGTATATGCAAATGCGCTGACATGTGTGTATACGTTGTCACTAGCAAATATACAAGAAGCAACGAGTAAAGTTGAGTCAGACGATGAGAGTCAAAGCACAGAACAGAAGAAAAAGCAGCTGCAGCAACGCAAACGAAAGCTTATACAAAAACGAAAAAAAAAAAACAGTGTTATCATACACTAAAGCACATTGGTACGTAGCCCTTCAGTGACAAAATTGCACTTAGAAATTGCATCGAGAAATTAAGTAAATCAATTTAAAACTATAACATATAATATAAAAATTAATGTTTTAAGGTTCAATTATTAACTAACGTGTCTCTCCTTTTCCACTTATTCAATACCTCACTCTCTTTAAAGTCTTTTTGCATTAGACTCGTATGTGCCGCTGTCCGCGCATCGGTATATGTATATCTATTCAGGTGTATATCCATACATACATCGCATAAAATCTTCATACAGTGCATCATTAGAGATAGCAAATACCCTGTAGATATCTATTATATTTTAAATTTAACTATATAGTGGTACATCAGTCTTATTATTTGACATTCGAATTAGTAATTGATAGTTTCATGGTTATTTGCTCTTTACTTTAATAAATCGTTACTTAAAAGTATTTAAAGTTATTGATAATTCCTAAGAAGCATATTTACATAAAGCTTACCTCTTACTTTTCAACAAATAAGCCAGCACTAGTAAAATGGTTATGAAATTGTATGTTCCCATTGGATCTTAATATTTTGAAAAAGTTATCTAACTTAACTTATAAAATTAGTTTGTAACAATCAAATACAAATGCTGCAACTGATAGGATAATTTCCCAATCAAAAAAAAATTTTTATAAATCACGTCGTCTATCTGTGTAATTTCAATGGTCTCAGAAACTTTAAAAAGTAAAGTTTTTTATGTATAACTTAATTGCAATAAATAAAAATTTAAATATACCAAATATATACGACATATATATTCAACTGTTAACATTAATATAATTTTAAATAAGTATTATATTTTTATATATATATATATTAATACTTTTATTTGTCAATGCGCAAATCAAATTAATTCTACATATGTTATGTATATTTATCAAAATCTTTTCATTTTGTCTTAATTGAGATAGTGGAATATAATGTTAATATTTTTATTCTTGATTTAACAGTCACATACAATCGTTTTTTATACCATTTCTTTATTTAATTAAAGTATATAAAACAACTTTCATTTTTAGTTCAATGTATCGAAGTTTATTATAGTAAATAGTAAAGAAAATTTTATTCATTGTCACGTTCGTTTTTCGAAAAAATTTTAATAATAATTATTATATTTCGAAATGTGTGAGACGGAAGCATATATTTAGTAAATATGTTTACAATACCAAAAACATGATTTTGGAAGTAATTATAGTCTATTAAATAACACGCTTGTGCTTATGTAAAAACAAAGTGTGGCATACACACATATGTATGTAATTTAACCGGTTCACACATACGCCATGTTTATATATACTAAATTTCCCTGTGTAGGTTTAATACATAGAAATCACAGATGCATTTATTGCGCAATATTAAAAAACAATCTATCAACCGATGCGTGCTAGAAATTATATATTTTTCAGTAATCTTATAACTCCCACGGTAATCTTTTAAGCTTTTATTAGAAAGACTGAATTATTCATACATATGCTGTTTCAAAACACAAAGTTATACACCAAACAACAAATATTAGCTGTTAAATCGAGATAAAATAAAAAATTAATTCTAAGATAATGTTAATTATCTTCAAGGTAGCAATAAGACCCTTTAATAAATTAAGGCGCCAAAATAAAGTTGATAAATATACTCGATAGTTTCAAAATGATTAAATCATTATCTTCTAAAATAAATATTTTGAAACCAAAACCAAAAAAAAAAAAAAATATAAAAGTTTATAAAAATATGTAGAACAATTTTCAATAAGTTAACGTTCAATTGTCAAAAATGGTGCCTTACATTTCACACTTTACACACGTAATGGTTTAATTTTAAACCCTATTTTTAGATGTGTAAAAGTAAGACCTAGAACTATACATTTTTACCTATTTTTTTTCTCTTTTTTTTAAACATAATATTATTAAATGTTTTGCGCATTAGAAACTAATTCTTTGACATTCGCAGTGAATGTAAAAGTGGGAACCAAAGTCTATGTCAAATAAATACCAATTCAATACAACTGACATGCATATGTATATACTAAAGATATGTACATATGTATATATATGCTGTTCACATATGCATAAAAATTTGTGGAAAATAGGCATACCAGTGCAAGTCAAACTCAAATACAAGAAAGGAACTTGTGTAACTGCTGTTATCTATGTATGCACGCATTTGAACCAATGTATGTTGTGTACAGTGTGTATATTGTGTGTTGATCAGTATATACATACATATGTTTTCCTGCATGTACACTCGTTTGTATGACTTTATATATAAGTATGTGATTGTGTGCATTGAATACTCACACCTTAGGCGGCGGCGAATTGAACTTGTTTTTGTTTCTTCGTTCATATTATAGCCGTACTGAACACACGCATACATGCCTATGCATGCATACGCATGTATATTGTATATTTTTATATTCGATACTTTTAATAGTAATGTACGGAAATTTAATACAACTACACAATGAAGTTTTATATCTTACTCACAACACTATTTAAAGCACATCAGTATTTCTTTTGTTTATAATCAAAATGAAAAACAGAAACATAATTTGTAATAGATATTTTATTTGTTGTGCAACAACCGCGGAACTGAGCAACTGTTTAATATGCCGCAAATAGATATAAATATGTATACAGTAAGTTAAATATATATATCAGACGTCCGCGGCACACGACCTCACGGTTGGACTGTGCATTTACTTTTAACATATTGCTAACATTTAAAACGGGGATAAAATGCAAGAAAACAATAACAGAATGTTAATAAAAATCAAAATCTTGGGCACTTTTTATATTCTGCTTATCAAATATACCGTTTACACATAATAATTTATTGTTTTGATACATATTTCTTTTGTTTAAACTTTACGGATATTACTTTAGCTTTAGGTTTTAACCTTCTTAAATAACATACATTTAACATATAAAATCTTCTCTGCTTAAAAATAATGTTACTTTACATTCTGCTGTGTATCTTATAATGTAAAAAGTATTTTTTATTTAAGTTAGTGTGACCATTATGCTTTATTGCAAAAGTCTATAATTACAAGCAAAAAAATATACTTATTTCTTTAGAAGTGCAAGGTTTTTACTTTCAAATAACTGATCTGTTTAAATATATTTAACATTATTGGAACTTCGTATTTAAGATATCTTGACAGGAAATTTTTTTTTTATTTAACTTGTTTAAAAAGCTTGCTTATTTTAAAAAAATACGTATTGCTAATTTTTTAAATTTAATAGACTATCTTAAATTTACAATATTTTATTAAAATTACTCTTTCAAATATAAATATACATATTTACTTATGTTTGCACAGCATGTTTAAATTTTTCAACAAAATTTATAAAAGGATTAAATTGATTGTTTGCAATCGGAGATAGTTGATGTATGTGTTATCGTCATCGTGCGAAATCGTGTTTTTCATGAAACCTGGAATTGAGCGTCGTGTTAAACTTTGTGCGTGTGTGTGCGTATAATATTTTACCATTAACACTGATTATTCTTAATGTTAGATTTCATTTTAAAGGTTATCCAATTTAAGCTTTAACTAATTGTGTTTTCTTAACTATATATACAAAAACAAAACGTGAGGTCTTTGTGTGTTTTTTGTTTAAATACCTCTGTATGTATTGTAATTGCTTGTGTATATTTCTGCGCATGCTTGTTCTCCTAGTATTCATAATAGGGTATTTCATTCTCTATTGTTAATCTAACACTAATCTAAAACTATCTTGTATAAAAGCATGTTTCTTTTATTTTATTTGGGAAAAAGATGAAGGAATTGTATAACCATTTTATGCAGAAGTCATTTAAAATTATGAAGATATTTGTAGCTAAGTGTACGTGTGTGTTATTTGTCGTTTTATATGTGATACGCAAACGCAATTATATAAATAAGCCCATGGATGCATATATACACAAATGATGTATATATACATATGGTGATATATTTATATATATATTTACTCAAGGTTTTTGCAACATCAATTACAGATTTCAAATGTAATATTTCGAAAAATTAAAGAATATTTACAAAGTTCAGTTAAACCAGTGAGTTAGTGAACTCAGAAATCAGTTTGTAAAGGCAGTAAAGTAATTTAGTTAAATATTTAAATAAAATAGTAATTTATATATACTATTTTGATCACACAGGCTCGACTTTTTTGTTACCCTTATTTATGGTCTTTTTTATTTAACTTTTATAAAAGTTAGGAGAAGAGATATTCAAAAAAAAAAACTGAATAAATAAAATCTTCTTGCAAACCAAAAATATATTACGAAATGTTAGTTAAAATTAAATATTTATATGCATATGTATAAATTATATGCATAACTAAACATTTTTGCATGTAAAGCTTGTCTTTTCGTATTATGTACTTGTATTTTGAGAAGCATTTACAATAATCACCCTGCTCCTGACTTATTTTTCAAAAATCTACGACATTTATTAAATAGACTTTACGTAGTTCATTATATTTTCGATACTAAAGTTTAAATATTTTATACATTTAAAGGTGTTAAACGCAAAGCTGTGCTCAGGTTTATTCGATAGGAATCTCGCTTGAAGGGCTCAAAAGAAAAAAGTATAAATATCCACAACGGCAGAAGGCTATATCTGTAAATAAAATATATTAAATTAAGAACTGATAATTTAAACATCTGAGTTTAATACAGAATTACCATTGGTAAAGCTTTTCGTAATGTCTGATCTTGGAAGCGGAGAAGATAATATCTCAGGATCAAGTAAGTAAATATTTGGTACCCAATACGTATTAAATGTTTTGCACTTGCTAACACATCATTCGCGTTCCTTTAGTTTTTGAGGCTATTTTTCTTCTGCAAATTACATCAGGTTAAACTTCAAATTCATAAAGGACATTTTATCGATATGTACGTCTTTTGTCAAAATATGTTTAATATATTTTGTCAGTGAGTTCTAATAATTCTAAAAATAATATTTTTGAAACTTTGATAATTTTAAATATTTTAACGTTTAAAAAACAAAGATGTTTTAAAATTCACAAAATTTTAACTTTTATATATTGTTTAATTTAGAATACAATGCTATTAATATGATGGAAGGATCTTCAACCAGAAATGATTTTGAATCATCTGGAAAAGGTAATCAATATTTAAGTAGACAATTTTTTAATAAGTTTCATAAAAAAATCAAATGTATGTGCTCCATTGTAGGAAGTGCATTTGAACAGGAGCTGGCCACAAAAATGCTTCAAATACAATCAAAGCGATTTTATTTAGATGTAAAACAAAACCGCCGTGGACGATTTATTAAGGTGGCTGAGGTAAGCCTCATAAAATTAATTTTATTTTAGTCTTTAATTTTTTTTTTTTTTGGTCTGGTCTTTTAAAATAAATTCCAAATAATTTTGTTTTAAAATTTGCTTTTATTTTAAAAACAACGTTTATTAATATCGCATATGTCGAACGATATGCGATAAAAAAAATAATATAATAATTAATAACAACAACAGGGTAACAGCAAATGAAATTATTTCTAGGTTGGAGCTGATGGAAGACGAACTCAAATTTACTTAGCACTTTCGACAGCTGCTGAGTTTCGCGATCATTTATCGTCTTTTAGCGACTATTATGCATCTTTGGGTAAAGTTTTAAAATAATTAGCCGCATATTTTAGCCTTAATAATAATAAAATAGTTTGTGAAAATACAGGTCCACCAAATACGGATAACTTACCCGAAGATGGCAAATTAAAGTCAGAGATGATGATTAAGGACAATAGAAGATATTATTTAGACTTAAAGGAAAATGCACGTGGAAGATTTCTTCGGGTAAATTATTTGTATACTTATAATTTTATATTATCTCGAACAATAATATATAAAAAAAATCGATATGCTAACACGAGTAATGTTTAATGACTTTGTAGAAACTTATTTTAAATCAAATGAAAGGCGTTTTACCTCTACGCGACGATTCGATTCGATTATATTATGAAATTAAATATTTTTAAAACACTTACTTTCAAGTACAAATTATTTATCTTAGGTATCACAAACTATTACAAGGGGTGGACCAAGATCCCAAATTGCATTGCCAGCACAGGGCATGATTGAGTTTCGTGACGCGTTGACAGATTTATTGGAAGAATTTGGAGTCAATGATGGAGGGTAATTATAAAAGAAAAGTTTTAATATTCTAACAGAAATAATAGATTTACCTATTGACAATTTCAATATTTAATTTGTTTATATATTAGATTTAAAGGTGATTTGCCAGAAGAGAGACATATAAAAGTGGATAACAAGAACTTTTACTTTGATATTGGTCAAAACAATCGTGGAGTTTATATGCGAATTAGTGAAGTATGTTATAAACAGAGTTTTGAAATGACACATGAAACTATAAAAATTTATTTTTATTTATGAAGGTAAAGAATAACTTTCGAACTTCAATAACCCTACCTGAAAAATGTTGGACACGATTTCGTGATATTTTTAATGATTATTGCGACAAAATGAAAAAATCGTCCGACTCCATCACTGCCGACATTAATCTACCGATATCGACTAATAGCCTTAAATAATTTAAAGGATCATAGGTCATAGCAGCCATCAGGGATGCATATTAAAATTTTTTAAATTTTAATTTTTTTTTTTAATTCTATTCCATAACTTTCAATTTATCTTCAAATCAAACGGCTGTGGCCTTGAATATCTAAAACAGCAAATGATTTTTAAGTTTGCGATTCCTAATCCTCAAAGAAATTTAGCTCTATAACGATGTGTAAATATTACAGTGTGTCCAACTGCTATAAATGATGTGATGATTAAAAAGTGTTATACAATCGTGATCGCGTGTAAAGAAGGAAAGCTTATCTTTTGACATTATTAACATATACATATTTCACTATGTATTGTAGCACTATACTATAGTAGCATTTAAAAAATCCTTTGTTTACCTACAGCTTTGTCAAACTCGATAATAATATAAGGAACGTCAGTCAGTCTATCTGTTATATAAATTAATTATTTTAAAGCCTAACTTAATATTTTAAGACCTAACTAACAGTGCGTAAAAAATTATAATGCACCCAGATACATACACGTGTACATCCAAGCACAGTCATTAAATATTAGGCGACAGACTTGAAGGGACGGTGAATATAGGTATTTTTAACACGACATATAATTATGGCTCCAATACTTTTTATTGTTAATCAAGAGTGGACAGTAAAGTAAAGAGTAATAAATCAGCTAGCTACAAAACACCAAATACTTCACTAATAGTAAACAAATCTCTAGCTAATAATAATCATATATTCTCCATAGGAGCTAGAAACTCTAAAAACAAAAAATAGTATAATTAGTATAATTTTAGATCAATTATATTCTATTATTAACGTTTAGTTAATATCATTTATCTGTTAATAGAAGTTTCGTTTCATTGTGCTTATACGACTATAATTGAACAATAGATAATATATTGCCCACCCCTAATACTTTACGGTGTGAACAAAATCTTTGTGTCTATGTTTAAGCAAATATATAAATCAGTTTAAGCAGACGTAGATACCTGAGTGTATATTTGTAACGTGTGAGTGCATGGACGTCTGTATATTGTATTTGTCAAAATGTAAATTAGTTTTTGTCATAAAATATTTATTTTTCTCGAACATTAAAAAGGATAGAGTGATTTTAGATAGTATTCTTGTATATGCTGACCAATATGTTGCAATATTAATCCTTAAAACGATCAATTTTATATATGTTTTTAAAGAAACATTTGTACCCCAATAAGTTTTCTATACTAAATACTGCTTCTTTTGTCGGTCATCATCGCATAGATTAAAAAAATAATGATGTAATAGTTGGATGGCTCTATTCCTACAATATGAGATCCGTGTTAACATATATCTATTTAACTCGATTGTATAATATAAACGATCGGTAAGCTAAGAACGCCTTTAAGGTGTTTTAAATAAAGTAACATTTTTAAGTGTATAAATTTCGTCATAGCATATATAACCGGTTAATGAAACTTTCAAATGACATCGTAAATATGTATGTTAAAAATTGTTAAAGCTTTTAGAAATATGTTACAAATTCAATAGAGAATGTCTTAAATTAATTACTAAAACGTTTATAAAACAACCGTTTCAATGTGATCACGTAGAATAAAAAACTTAATTGGTACGACAAAATGCATAGCAAAACAACCATTAAAACAAAAACCTAAGTAAAAAAAAAAAAAAACAAAAAAAAGAAAGATTTAAATATAAATATAACCATAAAACATAAAATAAATTAAAACTCACTAAATAAGTGTGTGTATGTATTTATCTTAAAATAATAATTACTTTAAATTTTTAACGAATATGTTAATCCACACATGCATAAAATACAAAATATGAACAATATATTCACGAATAACTTCTTTAGTATAGTATTAATAATAAGTTCTGATGATTTTATGATCGTTTGAACTTAATAAAAAAATATATGATGTTATGTTTTAATATACAAATCAAAATATCAATATCGCAGCACAACACGCTAATACAGCAGAGAATTCGTAAAGACTCTGTTTAATGATGCGCGGGCGTATGATATTTATAAGAAGTTGTACATGGGTAAAATTATCTTAACAATTTTTTGTGTTCTTTGACATCTACCAAACAAAACATGTCAATACAAATATTAGATAGTATAAACTTTCATCTAAAATAGATAATATGTCAGAAAACATTACGATGGTTTAATATTGAAATTTTCATATAAGCAATAACTTCGGAATCAAATAAGATTTTATTTATACTGCATAAATACTATTTCGGATAAAGATAATATGATAACTTGAAGCTCCATGGTAAAAACTGAGAAATCAATCTCTTTTTATTGGTGTGAAAATATGTTTATTATAGATTGGATCGCCAAGACTGACGCATGTGAAATACGTATGGCAACGTTCTTTATGAAAATATTAAATACTGGATTATTTTGGTACACATTTTGATAAATGATGTTTGAGATCGATGTTAATAATTTAGATAAATACCTCATATTTGAAGATAAATATATCGAAATAATCATATCGTTTGCTCTGATTAATTTGGCAGGCATTGAAGGAATTTAATTGTGAATAATACATAAAAATAAAGTTTATCCTGAATCGCAGCATATTTTGGAGTTAAATAGATATTGAAATATTGTATCAACTACGATGTTCAGTTCTGTTTTTGAACAAATACAAGTCAATCTTTGGTGCGAGTGAAATTTAAAAAAAAAGGTTATGAAGCAGGCAACTAAAGTTTTTCAAATACTTTTAAAGCCAGAGAAACCGATTTGGGGACGCAGATTCGTCATATGTAGCCCGCAAATCTTGGTATTTCCTATTAATATTATAAACAGAAAATTTGAACTATACACAGTATAAAAAGATTTTATTAAAAGAACGTTTCTTACGTTGAGTGTTCAATTGCTTCTTTTTAATTCGATTATAATGGCACTCCTAATTAATTTAAAGAAACATTTGATTTTTTTCTTTCTTAATTTAAAGATTTATAACACCATACTAAAGTATCATAAAAAAAACCAGGTCAGACAGGTAATTTTTGAAAGAAAAAATATATAGTACATTTTATTACAATATAGATTTTTTAAATTTACTTTGATTCATAAACTATTTAGTTTGGAAACTAATCGAAGAAATAACTCCATGAAAGTCCCCGTAAGGTAACTAACAAGGAAACAGCTAAAACTTAAAGCAACTAAAACAGACGTCTCACTATATTTCATAGGACTGGGATCACAAGAAAGGGGTTCGGTGGGTCCAAAGTAAATGACAACAAGGCACATAGACACAAAAAACTTAGCTACGTATATACAAGTACGTTCCCAACGAGAAATGGTATGCTCATTGTTTCCAAGGCACCAAGGACCAATCACAGGTTGAAACAGATACCAGTTAGCAATAAATGTCTCCATAGCAATGGCCCAGCGTGCTGACCATTTATAAAAGTCCATTATAGTGTTGCTTCTGATATTGAAAACAGCAGCAGTAAAGTATCTTCTCTCCAAACCTGAGTTAGATATCCAACAGTTAACAATAAAGATTTGTGCGGTTTCCGTAAAGGTGTTTATTAATACAATGTGCCGACAGAAAAAGCGTGGATAAATTCCAGTGTTATCATGTCCGAGTGCAATACGTGCTGGTAGTTGAACAAGGTTATTCGGTATTCGCAATGAAACTGTGCTGTTTCGCTCGAAAGTTTTATAAGTATCCTGGTAAATTATTATCTTTTTTTGACCTTGGGATGATTGCATAAAAATAATCAAGTTTGCCGAAGATCCAGAATTAAATATACCTCCAAAAGTAAGCTCAAGCACCATATCTCCAGCATGATAAAATTTACCGTTGTCTAAGTCCTCAATGTGGTGTCCCTTTATCCAATGTGCAGCTCGCACCATTTGAATATAAATAATAGCAATTGCTAATAAAGGAATAATTATATAGCATAGTATTACCTCATTGTTACGTTCAGTCACTGGTTGTTCTAGATGGCACTTTAAATTCAAACGTTGAGTAACAATTGGATTTACATCAGCGTCCAAGTCGCTAATATAGTTACAGTAACAGTGTATCGTAAAATGAACAGATTTGTTTAACCCTGGTAAGCAGTAAATGTTTTTCCAATTTGGTTCAGGGCGTGCATAGTTCCAAATGCGGCAGCTGCGGATCTCTGTGGAAAATGTAAAGTAGGCACCAGACACAGAAAAAGCGTTCATTTGTTTTGCTGGATTATCGGGCCGTATATATATGTAAACAGGCTTTGCATTTTTACAGCGATTACGTAGCAGCAGAGCCGTGTTTAGTTCCGCTCCAGCTTTGATCAAACAAGTGGCGTTCTCTGCATCAATATCCTTCAGTTTTGGGATGTTTGTCATTTGCAGGAGGACTCTCAAATCAATATCGGCTTTGGTAAATGTAATTCCTAGCACGGAATGCCCATAAATCTCTACGCGATACATTCGCACTTCTTTGCCACGTAGTATATTATCATGCACAATGCTTTCCACATCTTCTTCGGGAACATCAATGTTATCAAGCACTAAATATTGGCGCCTCGTGTACGAACGAAAGATTTCGCTCTTGGCTTGGTTCGCTGAGAAGTTCATTTTAAGCTTAGATATGTATTGGAAAGGCTCTGAAATTCTTTTTTTTTTATCCCAAATTTGTGTGGAGGTATAGGCATTAACCACAAGTACTTGTGTTCGAGACTCCAGCTGCGGATACCACCAGTATTGACTTTGCTTATGACTGCGTACTGAAATAAGTACTTGATTACTTTGCAAATTATGACGCAACTCATTGACTAATTTTTTTTTAAATATCAAGGTGTGCATGGAATCCAAAGACTGTATTTCTATAACACGTTCCTGGTCAAGATCAAAACTTTCCACTAACACAGTAAACATTGTCCGTTCAGTAACCTTGGAACCTTCTTCCGGATGTAACATTTTAGCTGTACCTACGCCAATATAGAATAGACAGGTACTAAGTGTCCAATGTGCATGCAACCAGTTATTGACTAGTTGCAATGCCAGGGGCTGGAGCGTAGACAGCTGTTCCGTTTGTCGATAGTTATCTACATTTAAGCAGGATTCTGATTCGGCACGACATTGAGACTTAGGTATAAACTGCCATTCCTCATTTAAGGAATTAAGCAAGTCATATAAGTCATTTACCATCGTTTCGTAATACTCATTCATAAGGGTATTAAGTTCATTTTTTTTAATAATTGTTTTAAATGTAGAACCTATAATTTTTAGCATCTCAGAAAGTACGTTCACTTCCATATCATCCAGAGGTTCCAAGGTTATACACATTAATTTGGTAAGACGCACCAGATGTGCTAGTTGTGTAGTAGTTTGGGGTTTGTATACGCTAAGGGTGTCAGTAAAAACAACTAGACGTTCCTTAGAGTTGACATATTTTGCTACTTGAAGGAGTACTATAAAAGACTTTTGCCATTCTGCATACTCAAGCCAATGACGAACTCGTGTGAGCTGAGTTATAATTGCAGCCTCGGAGTTTTCCATATCATTATCCATCACATCTACGTATATCATAAGAGTCTCGCAAGCATAAAGCGTATCACATATCTAGAGTAAACCAAAGTTAAAAGTATATTAACCTTTACTAAGCATCAAGAAAGTACACGAACTTTTAATAGTAGTAAGCCTTTTTGACTGTATATCAATAAGCTACTATTAAGTTATTCATTTGATATTTTCGACATATTAAATCGTGGGATGCGATCAAGCATTTAAAATTTTACATACAAAAAAATGGAATAAATATCAGAAGTAATATAATTCTATCTATAAGCTATATAAATTATAAGTTACCTTAATGCTTATATAGGTCGTTGGAGGAAGTCTCACAATAAAAGTCTCATCAGTATTACACTCTTCAACAAGGAAACTGTCTATGCCCACACAATATCGTAACGGTCTAAATTTCGATAGACTATGTTGGCATTTAATTTTAAATTCGGTCTCTAAAGCTTTGCCGGCAAGAGGATTTATATTACAAGTAGAATCTGCAGGACCTGTATTTTGTTCAAGCGTTATACTAGTAGTACCCTTACAGATAAATATTAGACTACGCTTGTGAACTGCTTCTACATCAAGAAATATGTTAAGTGCTAGTTTTTTAGACTTAACAGTATAGATAAGCCTTTGTGATGTTCCTAAGACTTTGCCCATGTTGGTCCATGTCCACTTTGTTATCGCTTTTTTTGTACAGGATAAACATTCACCTTTTAGATGGACAGGTGAAACTGTTGTAAATTTATTCCAAGCGCAATTTGAAACACACTTTATCGCTACGTCAACACAAAATCGAGAAGATGAAAAAAAAATTGTTTGTTGCGCGACTGCGGATCGTAAATAATCGAAATTGGATCTAATAAGTAATCCAACTTTAATTGTTTCTTGGTTGGCTTGACTATAGGCTGGAAAAGATATACGTTTACCTAAAAGTAAATGCCTTTAATTTTATTATAAAAAACTTTTATTGAAACTTACGTGTCCCCATATAAGCTTTGCAATGCTTACCGCCCACATTTAATAGAGAATAACAAGACCATTCGTATAGGAGGGGCTGAATACTCTTCTCTGACACAGACAAGTCACGGCTGGGACTTGCATTGACAAAAACGGTCTGGCCCCTAAACACCTTCCGCAACTGACCCCCTTGTATGGCCGCATACAGCCGTTGAGAGGCAATCGCAAGATAACACTAAAATATTTACTTTAATAATACATACATATATACTTGTAATACGTAGTTATACATATTTGTACACAGTAAAATCTTAATAATTTTATCCAACAAGAAGAGTCCTTATTTAAAGTACCCAATTGTTTTAAATGGTATTTTTCACATTAGATAATTAAACTTTTTTATTTATCGATTGTTGGACTTATTGTGTGTTTGAGCTACCAATAATTCAATTGAATGCACATATGCATATGTATGTACATTTATTCATTATATATGTATATCAAAGAGCATTGATACAACTAGAGATGAATTAAGGAAACGCGTTGAAAAACCGTGCGCTGACTTAAGCTCGGTATGGAATTGGAACACGCAAATGAAAACAAAGACAATCGTTGTGTCCAAAGAGCATTGATACAATGTATCAATGCTCTTTGTATGTATATATAAATAAATATGCATATAATATTTAATTATATGCTAATATATTATATAAATCACCCCAAAAGCCCTAAGCGTTTATATAACTGAAAGTATGTGAAAATAATGAAAATAAATATAAATAAAGAAAAAAATCTTTTGTAAAACAGCGTTAGATATAATATGTAAATGTACATACATGTATATGTGTCTTGCCTATTTTGTTTTAGTTGTATATACACTTTATGTATTCGAGTGATTTTATACGGAAAAAGCAAAAGTACTGACCCTTGCCACAAGTGGTATGCGTCGTCCAACGACTTTAACATTTAGGCGTATCAATACCATTCTGCCTAAGGGAGACTGATAATTAACTTTAAGACGATAACGAGAGACCTTTAGTTCTGGCGTTACGCTTCCGCCTAAGAATTCAAATAATCCTATGGAGACCCATTAGTAAGTATTTTTGTGTTCAAATTATACAATAATTAAATTCTGTAAAATATATACTCACGTCTCTCAGTGCTATCATGGAGTGTCCAATAATATTGAAGGAACCTATCCATTGGACAGCGGAACAAAAACTCTGCTTTGAGCATCAGAACATCGTTGGTTTCGTATAATAAGGGCAAATTTGAATCATTACATTTCGGGATGTCAATCCTGGGCTCACAGTGTATGTATTCCTGTACATCAATGTAGGTGTACACAGAAGCGTGTTCATTTTTTGAGGACTCTTCATTTGTTCTAATAAGAACGGACACGTTATAGTGACCACTCATAAAAAAGCTTACAGGTAATTCATGATAAAAACATAATTTGTAAGGAATTGTCTTTTTGGTAAAAACGCCGTAGTATTCTAAAGTTTCCCTTAAGTTGACGGTACGATACCACAACAACGGCTCCCGAAATTCACTTGCATTTGTTTGAAAAAAAGCAACCAAACGGTGATTATTTACGATCACCTTTGTAGTAAACCAGGTATCTCCCAACGATTCCAATGTCAATATAATGCTAGCTGTTCTGCGCACTTGAATGTGGTTGGTAAAGATATGAAGACCTTTAAACATTTTCTCGGTTTTCATTTGGGCAATGAATGCCAAGAATAAAATAAATTTATTTAAATTCATTAGCGAAATTTATCTATTTTGATTACTCGAAATAACTCTCAGATTTATAAATTCAAGCTTGTTTTATGTGACGTTCAGATTATTTTAAATGTTACAAAGCAGATATCAACAATCTAGGCACAGGTACATCTCAGTAGTCAAAGTCAGAATTTAAGAAAGTCAGAAAAAAGTTTTCGAAAGCTTTTCGTCAGTAGTGAGTAAAGCTTAGGAGCTATGTTTTTTTTTCATCAATCTGCTAAACTCTACTACATATACATGTTAACTGCCATTTATGATAACAACTTTAGCTAAAGCTTAAAAGAATACTTTGAAAGTCAAATATAAACTACTAAAAATAAATATATATATATATATATACATATATCACAACTCTACTACAAATTAACCATAACGTAACAAGAGATGTAATTACAATAACTAAAATCAAGAATATATCCAGCATCTCTTAAAACTAGGATTCTGAACTATTCCAGATTGCTACAACGTTTTTCGAAAGTTGGGAGTTCTTTTGCTGACAATATTGAATTCCCTAACATTTCATAACGATCACTATGATTTTGAATTAAAGTAGTGCAAGTTAGACAACGTAGTTCTATGAGCTATTATGCCCTCAGTCAAGTCTTTTGTACTTAAGAGTGTGGCCTGTTATTAAAAGAAAGAAGGGACTTAAACTACCAAAATATATTGCTTCAACTATACGAAAAAGTAAACCTTTTTTGGAAGATTTTTATGTTGAAGATATTCCAATTATTTAATTTTAGAACAAGATAACTGTGAGCTGTATAAGTTCATTAAACCTGAATTTAGTCTCGTACAAACACATTTGAACGTCACCAAAGTAAAAATATCCTAATTGAGTAACATTTAAAACAGCACCAAGGATATATGATATAAATCCCTTACAATAAATAGAATTTGTTAAAACTCTATAATATCAAATGTTATAAACTTATTTATATTAATGACGTTTCACCATTAATTTTTGAGAAGAGTTACTATGTTTTTAACTTAAAAAAGTGGAATTTTTGTTGTATTCAACTAAAAATGGGCCCATATTTTTTATTTTGTACTTTAAAGATAATAATTAATGTGGTGTTTGCTTAATTTGTTGCGTTATCTATAATTTATCAATACGTTTAATATTTTAACAATCGGTGAATACCACTTAATCGTTGCTTTCTTATACATTTGACTTAATTTAAAACATATATTAAAATTGTAAATTATTGTTGATCCGCCCAATCATTATTGCCGCTATTAAATCGAACGTCCGCACAGTTACTGCTAACATCACAATCGTCAACGAATTCAACGTGTGTAAATGGAAAGTGTCCCTTTTTCCCGTTTAGCTCTCCTTCCCATTGACCGTTTATGTTAGTCTTAGTGACTTTTATTATATCTCCAACTTCCAGCTTAAGAGCTGTTTTGTCATATGCATTTGGAACCCGTGACTGTTTTACCCGGGCTCGAGCTGGTAGTTTCCTCTAAAATTAAAATACTGTTAAGTTGTATAGCTTCGATAAAAGTTAAAACACAGACATTTAAATCTGTCTTTTTCAATGTGTTAAACTGGCTAGATGTTACAAAAGGTACTTCGGAGGTACTGACACAGGAGACATGGGCACGTGTAGCACAAGTCATGGCATTTTGTGAGACTGTATTTTCTATTCTATCATCCTCTATAGATTCTTCACACTACAAAGAAGAAAATAAAATTGCACTTGCATGAATTCATTAAATACTTTGTAGATGAACAAGTTTCATTCAATGATAATATATAGTAAATCATATCAAACAAGAAAATTAATTCTTACTAAAAAACTTCTCAATAATAATATTAGGTAGATACGCAATCTTAACATTGGTTGTTTGACAAAATTTACATGAATATACAAATTATAAAAATTTGATCAACTTGAACTGAAATGTCTATAAAGGATTGTTTTTTTACAACTTACTATTTGAACATAAGGAACAGGAATTTGACCAACTACACCGTTAGAATTGCGTGCGGTCCACCATTGATCTTCATCTTTACGAATTACGATAAGTATTTCGCCTTTGTGAAAAGGTAAATCATCTTGATCCTAAAAAATAGAAAAACTATAAAAAATACGTTATATGTAATAATAATAACTTACACTGCCAATAAAATCAAATTTTCCAATTACTTTTTCCACTCTTTTTTGGGCAGGCCGCTTAAGTGGCGTAGTGTCCAAATAATGCAAAGTATAAAAGGTTAGCAATTTTGAAAGATTTTCAAATGATTGATCCCCTATACGATAAACAATTTTGTCCTGCTGTTGCACTTTATTTATAATATAGTTGCTTACTTTGGTGTCTTCTCTGATTTAAATTTATAAATGTTAGCTTGAAAACTAAGTAATAAAACTTATTTACCTCACACAAAGAACATAGTCTCCTTCAATAGAGTTACTGTCCCGGACTAAGAACACTCCCCTTTCTCGTTCATTCATTAGTACTTCGGTAGCATCTTGTCTCGACATGGGGCCAAAATACCAGCTGTAATTTATTATAGTGTTAAAACTTTGTTTGATACATACCGGTACAAAAAAAAATACTTTTGTACTTGTTAATGTGCGTAATTACTGATTATATGCGATGCAGTAATTTTATAAGAATATCTAGTTTATTAAGTATGTAGCATAACATTATTCTATTTTACCTGCTCCTATCTGATACATCAAATGTATCCATGTTTGTTTTAAAATTAGGTAATTACGATTTGAATACTTATTAGTTACTTTTACTCCTTTAAATAAATTTTATTCTCTTTGTGTATTCCTTTTTCGATTGAATTGATGCAATTGATGCGAAATGAATTCAAACGAACAAGTTCAATATATGTTCATTTAGTTCTTTTTTTCTTCACATATGATATTGACATTAGCTAATATCATAATTTTGAAAAAATGATTTGAGGCCCTTCGAAACCTAATCATAAAAGTTAAAGTTATTTTTTTTTTGTTAGATGAAATTTTTGGTATAAATTAGTTTCTTTTATCACTGAAATAAAATCAAATTTACTAAAAAGTGAGGTCGTATTACATGAAAAGCATAAATCGATACCAAAATCGGAGATGTACATATAAAACGGCGCTCAAGTGATCGATATTTTAAAGGCCCGATAGTTTTTCTTATCTGTAATGGCTACGCCATTTTGTATAGAACAGAAAAATTTATGAAAATGTCAAGAAAGTGAAAATTGTGTTTAAATTGTACAATATAGTGTTATAAATAAAATAATGTTACTTTTTAGCACAAATAAATGTGATAAAGTCGGTTTTTAAGTAATAATACTCGTGTTGCGATTGTAAGCTTGGACATGTGGCACACATATATATGCATGTGTATGCACTTCGTAATATTTATGTGTATAGATTAGTTTATATGTATATAAGTATATATATATATATATATATGTATAAATATATATATATATGTGTATAAACATATATATGAGAGAAACTTGTTTGATGAAAACATACATAAACCGTGAATAATTTCGTTTTATATATTATTTACTTAAATATGAGCTTATATACAAAAGCATAGAAAGTTAAAAAATATTTAAAGTTTGTGTTTGTGACGAATACAAAATAATGCATTTTCAACAATATCCGTGAAATTTATAATTCAATCGATTTCTGTTTGTCTATCACGCTCAATAAAAAGTATGGATATGAAATAATTTGGCTACATATTATACGTGTAGGCGTATGTAGGTATGTATTCCTCGTTATATGCAGGTATTTATACTAACAGAAAAAATTGTTATTTTATACTTTTAAGTGTAATTTTATTATAGAGGTATTTATTTTCTTCGATTTATTATTATATTTTATGTAAGTATAGCAACATCACTTGTTCGGCTAAAGTTACTTTAAGTAAAAAAATTGTTTTTACCTAATTTACATATCTTAACGTATTCTCTAACTTACAGTATTAGTATAAGAAGTCATCTAATGGTGTTTTTATCGTATTTAAGTTTTAAAAAATAAAATATAATACAATAAATTAAATTATTGCCTATATTAACAATTATATATTATACATCTGGTTTTTAACAATTTGAAATTCTTTGTTAATAGTTAACCATTTTGTTAAATGCTTAGTATTTGCTTTAAATATGTGTTTAGATTCAAATTTATTTAAGCTTTAATAAGTAATGCTATCAGTGGAAGTCCATACGAATACTAATCGTAGTTTCGTTAGTATTGTATTATTATTATTATATATATTATTGATAATAGATGTTTGTTCCAAACTACTAGTTGAAGTTAAAGTCAGACAAGGGACAAAATTTAAATCGCATACCTAATTTACAAATGTTTTATAGAATATTAATTTATCTTAAATATTAATTATATTATATAACCTTAAAAGGTTTAACTAACGATTTTGATATTAATATGTTTGTTTTTATATTTAAAGGAAAATTTTCTAAATCATGCTGCCTGCACAAAACTGTAATATTGTCTGTTATAATCAAATGTTGGATTCTATTCATAATAATAACAGTAAAATTATAGTCATGTCAACAAAAAATTGCCGAATAAAGGTGAAATTTAGAAGTACTGAATCAGGTAAGCTATTTATCATGTCATGACTTTTGTTGTTTAAATTTTATTTCTTCTAAATGTCGAATAACAAAATAAAATGTTAGATTTATTTATGTTTTAACTTTTGAAATTTGAAAACTCCACAATTTAAAATTAGCTAAGCAAAATGTTTTACATTTATATTAGATGACATTAGTTGTATCTTTTTATAACAGTTATTTATATCTTCAATTTTAGATTATTAATATCCCACCAATAAATTACTAAAGTAGTTATCTAAGAGTATTTTTTTATATATTTAATTAAAATTAAAAATTAATTATTGAACTTGATTTTTATATTGCAGTGAATGCTTCTATTGGAGCACAGCCAGTATTAAAAATATGTGAATTATTAAAATTCAACAAGTCTGACTTCACGTTTAAGCAGAAAAGTAAAAAATCTATTAATCGCGATAATCAGAGTACTGAAAAAGCGTTTACAGATCAATGTTTTTTGGGCCGAACCAAAAATAGTTCCAGACTACTGACTACAAAACGTAGTTTAATAGGATATAACTGCAACATGGCATTTGTGCTGCTGTTTTCATTTTATTTAATGTGCTCCACGCAGTCCTTCCTAATCGAAGAGCATACCGAAGAATCGTCCAAGAGTGTTACTTCGTATCACAATACCAGTCTTCGAGTAACTGACAAATCGATTTCGAATAACGCAACAGCCAGTACTAAGAGTAGCAACTCCGCTGCGGCCAATAATTATCTTGACAAGTTGGAGCGAAGTGTTGGTGCTGTTTTAATAAAAGTTGCTTACGGCACAACGTCTACAACAAAACGGAGCATACCTGATAACAGTTACATTTTGGGTCTAACCACAGTTGCAACGCCACTTTTAACAACTACAAGGTAAGAAGAACCTCATATTTGGACAAGAGCCTAAGATTTGAGGTAGTTTAATTTTCTGCTAATTTAAATATCTCTATAAAGCACTCAAAAGTGAGTAGAAGTCTACCTGGTAAATGATCGATAACCTGGCAAATGAAATTTATAAAATATTTTATTTATAGAGCAAATATAAATGTATATTTCATAATATTTTATTTGTTATAATCATGTACATTTGTTATAGATACCAAGCACCCCAACAAGCACAAAATTCTGGCCATCGTCATAGAAACTATGAGCTTGACCTGGAAAGAGATCACGCCTTGCCAACATCTGCACCAAATGCTGATATATTAAAGAGTAATAATAATCCAACCTATCCAAACCCTAATCGACATCATAGTAATGGTCATGACAGGGAGAGAGATCGTCACAGACATACAATATTGTTTAACTCAACACCAATGCCATCAAGTATGTTTTATAACTAGTTGTTTACAGCAGTTTGACGAAAACCTAATATATCTTTTCAGTACCTAATTTATTAAAGAAAGTCAATGGACTACCCACTGCTGCAATGTATCCTGCAGATGTACCATCTTACTCACCACCATCAAGATCGTTTTTCACACCACCACTGCCGCCAGAGTATCAGAACCCTTTTGCCGATAAGCCCACGTTGCGAGGAACAAATAACGAGGGTCTTATTGCGAATACTGTGAGTTTAAATAACAGACGACCCATTCCGCCGCCGAGCCTTATGCCTGGACATGAAAGAATACCATTTCGTCCCCCTGATCTTGCTGTATTAGTAGGTCAAACTGATGGAAATGTTCAAAGTAGCTTCAATACAAAACCAAACGATAGCTTTGCTCAGTCAAACAAGTCGTTTGTTTCAACCAGTATGCAAGGAGCGTTTGACCTTGCTAGTGACCGCAAGAAGGCTTTAAATACTCCTTCTCGGATTAGCAGTGATACAGTCAGCAGTGAAACGTCGGATAAAACACAGAATACAAGCTTAATCGCTGGTCAAGAAACAAATATCAATAAACGACAAGAGGTGCTGCCAAATATAAGGCGCATTTTGGGTTCAAATGGAAAAAAGGGTGATATTCCCGCAGTTTTGTTACGACAAGTAACTCAAAGCCCTGTTATCACCTATCATCAACCGCCGGCATCGCCAATTGTTTCAGTAGAGCATTTAGATATGGAAAAGGAAGGCACCAGCAATAGCAGCGGAGACAACGATGATAATAACACGTCAAGTCCAAACATAAACAAAAGTAAAAACTCTTTTGGACAATTAGATTCCGTAAATTCTACTAGAGATTCGTTTGGTTTCAACACCAGTCAAGCAGCTGTAACAACACCAGCCGCCGCAGCTGCAATTGGTGAAGCTGCTGCCACCTCACTTTCATCAACAACAGCAACAAATACCAGAGCAACTTCATCTGCAAATATTGTCAACATAGTAGGCGAAAAATCTGTTACTGGCAGTAATGTAGAACGGGAAGTAGGTGGTGCATCAGCGGAAGCTGCAGCATCGGCCTACACAACTTGGACATGGGCCTGGAATATACATATATATTTATCAGTCGTACTTTTTACAATACTATCAGTATACTCACTTTACAAACTTCTCACTTATAACAAACTGACCCATCTCTTTGCACAGTCATATTTTGTTTATATTCACCTGTTTTTAATTTCGATTTGTATAATGCGTATATTTTACTTGTGCTTTGACGCATATAATATTAATGGTACCTTCCGTTTATTTGTTGCAGAAATTCTGTTAAATTTACCGTCAACATTCTTAACAGTTGCATTTGCGGTACTAATATTGTTTCTGTTTTTAAAGTCCTTAAACCACAAAAACAATCGATATTCTGCTTTAGTGAGACCTTTGACGGTCGTTGTTGGATGTGGAGTTCACGTTTTATTATGCATTACCTTGCATTATGTAGAATCATACACCTTGCAAAACCATCACATGTTTTTCCAACAACAACAACACCAACAATATTTTCGTCGTAATTATCAAACCCAACAGCAATTAACACAATCCTCGTTGTCTTATTCAACAAATATTTTACCTTCAACCAGTTTGGCCAATCCCATGCCACCGCCTCGAGTTCTTTCGTTAATATGTCAAATAATTTACATATTTATATGTCTAAGCTTAGGGTTTCTTTATCTTTATTTATATCGAATACTCAAACGCATATTAAGAAGCAAGTCACAGAACTATATTCATGGGTATCAAAATCTTTCTTATGCCATACACATAACTATTGCAACCGCGTTGCTTTTCATCTTATTGGCATCTCTGCAAATATTTGGAGCAATTTGCATTTCAACAGCACGACCATTGATGACCCAAGCTAACATAGTGGAAGTTGACTGGATGCAGTGGGGCTATCAGTTTTCATTGCGGTTAATTGAAATCGCAATTATAACTCTTATCTCGTGGGTAACCGGGCTTAAAACTAGTGTTGGTAGTAATGCTAACACAGTAACTGCCGTTAATGGTGATGTTCGTATGGTAGGACCCAGCTCTGGTATTGGCGTTTTCGGTCCATCTAATAATGCACCTGGTGGAAGCATTAGAGAAAAGCACAACGGCTCTCATAACAATTCACATTCCAACGTCGCAAATTTCTTTTTGCCATGTACCTCAAGTTCAAGTCAGGAACAGTTTGATACTGATTATCCGGCTATTTGCAACACAAATACAAACTTACATACATATACAATGCGCACTGGCAAACTTATTTATGATGATAGCTATGCGTTGAATTCACTAGCGGGTCCTTCAACGGCGTCACCTAACGGACGATGTGCGGAGTATCAGCTGCAAGAACCAATGTATCAGAGACCATATGATACAGGTTCAATAAGAAGTGCAGTTAATCACAATATCGTTGAATACGGAGCCCAAGGAATACAACGATATCATCACCCAAATACTTTACGAGTTAAGGAACCAGCTGTGTATATAAGTGCGGATTATATGACTGATACGGCAACCGATCATTATGAAAACCCAAATTTTGATTTGCGAACAAGCTCAACAGGTACTGTTGTAGTTGGAGTTGGAACTACGCAAAAGCTAAACAAGAATACAGGAACATCAGGCTCTACCTCTGGCTCTGGTTCGGGTTGTGGGTCCGGGTGTGGCTCATCTGGTACATCATCTCAACAGCAAATGCTTTTACTACAAAGTGATAGTTGTTATTCAGAACCATTGCAGGAAAATACAAATTATGATTTCAATAACTTTGAACGCCCAATATTTAAAGAAAAAGTTACTGGCGCCAATTCACAAGCCAGCGATAACTGCTGGCCAGAAAGAGAGCGTGAGAGAGATAGGCATAAAATGTCAAAGGGACGTGATATAAAACTTAATAATAGCACACTTGAACGTGCAACTATTGAAAATCCAGAACGATGCAGCTCAAACTCGACAACCTCATGTTCCTCGTCAGCTGGTATTCGATATGTTAGTTACAACTCATATGATCGAAGTGGCCCGTTAATTGGTGTAAGAAAAAGCGGTACTCTTAACAACATTGCAAATGGTTTGACAACGGGTAGAACAGTAGTAGCTGCGGGTACCAGTATGGGTACGGGGGCAGAATCATTACGTACAATTCAAGGTAACAAAAGGATCAATGGAGCTCAAACAATAGCACTGTCGGATCGATCGCACTATTACCAGAGAAACGGTAAAACGCCAATAATTATAAACCGTACATTAGCCGGAAATAATACAGAGAGTAACTCAAGCACTCAGAATGAATTGACATTCATACAACACCAGAACCAGCACCAACATCATCAGCAAAAGTATAATCGTAACTCAGAGGAAGAGGAGGATGATGAAGACGATGAAGAAATGATATCTGATAGAAATGTCGAGTGTACCAACCTTATAAGTAATAATGGACATGGCTGCTTAAATTCTAATGATTGCAGCGTTACATCCAATTCACTTAGTATAAACAAGTCCACACAGCTGCATGTTAAAAACCAAACAAAATCCATTCAAAGTCCCTCCGATTTGGCAGTCAACGTAAACTTAGCTCCTGGTTCAGGATTACTATCTACAACCACAAGTGTATCGGCCTCAATTTCAGGTACCTCGGAAAATATGACTGTGACCGAAAAAGATTTCTTGTGATTTCGGTCTGGTAAAAATGTTGGTATCAATAAATGTGAAAACTACAGTCAGTCAGTTCCAGGGACTGTCAATACACATTTTCATCGCCCAGGGAGAAAAAACTCGTCTGCTATGTTAAGAATTTGTGGTAATGTTAATGCATAGAATTTTTAATAGATTGCTAGATTGGGGCTTTTGAGCAGTATAAAAACTATAACTATACAGAATCATACACGAACATGCTCATATGTGTATATATGTTCTCATACTTTTGGCGCTGTAGCCTACAGTTGACCCATCATTTTGAATCAATAAAGTTTTACTGCCAATAGTAGTTTATTAGCTACTCTTTACTCCCTTCAAACTTGTGATATACATATAAATACATAATTATATAAATTCATACATAACATATATCTACTTACAAAAAGAAAGGTGATCGCCTAGGTATTTATAAAGCATTCATATCGTACATTGCTTACTTAATTGATTATTATAGTTTTCTTCTGTAATAATTTAATTAACACAAAACTGTAAGAATGTGCTCATTAAAAGGTATTGTTTCTTGTATACTTACCATGCGCATACAAAAAACTAAATATTCGTTACATTTAGATAGTACACACTCACTCTACGTAGATATGTACTGTATAGTATAACTTTGTACCGATCATTTAAGCAGTGCTTGCTAATCGGCTTTATAATATTTGGTATCCAACTGAGGGCTTATATATTGCTTGTTGCAACGGAAAAATGCGTAAAAGCACTTTGCAAAGCAATATTACATTTTTAGCAGATATGTATTTAATGTAAATACAGAACATATATAGATATATATGTATATATATATATAATTATATAATATATATATAATAATGTTGATTTTTTTTATTTTTTGTATTTGTAATTTCAAATAAGAAAAAATATCAAAAAAAAATATATAAAGTAAGCTTTTATATAAAAAGAATCGAGCAACACTCTTAAATTATCTTTCCAACTTAAAACTTTATAACAATGTTCTAACAAAATATTTTAAAATAATTTGATTTCTTATGATTCCAGGAATAAATTGTAAAATAATATAAAATGTAAAAACACAAATAAAAATAATAGGCATTGTAAAAAAGTTAAATATTATATCTTAATTTAAATAGTACTGATTAGATAAGGCTTTTACATTTTTAAGAAACTGTTAAGTTAATTTTCATTACGTAATAATAATGAGACGTAAGTTTAATTAAATATATTGTGCTTTTGACGACAATGCATTCATTTATTAAAAAATATTGAAAATTTATATATATATATATATATATATATATATATTAAAAGAATAAATGAATATTTAGTATAATTCAGACTTTGCGCATCACATTATAAACGGCATTAAAAACAATTTTAATATATAATATAAAATAATAATAACAGAATAACGAGAAGATATTAATTTAGTTATTTCTTACCACAATAATAATTATAGAAAATCATGTATGCAAATAGATAACTGCATGTATGTGAAAAACTCAATTATTCTAAAAATAAAATTACATTACCATATTAATTTATATATTTTATGAAATTGCCTACTTTTCTCGTTCTTATTGTGAAATATTTTATATTTATACTTCCTAGAGGAACATTTTATATAAATTTAATAACTTGAAACCTTTTTGAAATATAACAAAACAAAGATGTTTTAATGATGTTTCTTAAATCAGAACTTTTGCTGCTGCACATACATTTGTATGTAGCTACTCAAACTCAACCGGTGAAGTACACTTCAACACACCTTGTTATAAGTGTTCACCTAAAAAAAGTTCTTTAACAAAACATATAACGGTAAAGTATTAATTTAATAGACTGCTCAAGTTGTTAAAAACGTATAATCACCTTTGACGAATTCGGGGAGTATTTTAGGTTTTTCGTTTTCTAATATTTGCCTAGCCTACTAGCTAGGAAGAAAGTATAATCTAAGCCTATATATATATATATATATATATACTATATATATATACATATATGTATATTGCGGTATTGTTTTCTTATTCATTGCGTATTGTCGACCAAGGAAGGATGTGGCGTGATAATTATTGTATTTGGGTTAACTAACTAAGACTCGATGATGCACCTCGACAATGCGAGTAGGCAAAGTTTAAATCATACAAACGTTTCTTAATAAGAGAGCAATTGATCTAAACTTAGTTTTAATCAGCTGTATCTTTTTTCTCGTATATTAATGCTATAATTTTGCTTTCGGAATAAAATGGAAAATTAAATAAAAATACATATGTATGTTTAAAATGTATTGATGATAAGAGCATGCTGGATATGCTGCCTGGGGACTTTCCAAACACAGGGTGCTTGGGCAGCAATTTGCTTCTAAAAAATTCTTAATATTTTGATTTGGATAAATATGTATGTATGTATGTATAAAAAGCAAGAACGATGAAGCAAACACACATGCAAATCTATGTGCATTTCAATAAGAATATGTGTGGATATTTTAATAAAATATGTATACAATACATATAAAAATTAACAGACGCGATTTTTTAAATTTGTGAATATATATATCTAGCGTTTTTTTTAAATGCAACTTTCTAAATGTGTTTTTATTTATAATCATATGCAAAGACAAACAAATATTCGCAGATAAATACATACATATGTATGTATGTAAAAACATTGTTTGTAAGTACATGTATTAATTTTGATCGTACAAGTGAACGAAAATGAAAACTTAGCTAGTCGGCAGCAAGTACACACATACATACAACATTAAGCTTTAAGCTCTTGCATTGTTCAGTCGTGTTTTTATAGTGTTGACATGCATAGAAGTTTTTGTAAAATTAATTTTCTTATATATAAATTTTGTCGAAAATATTAATGTTAGTTAAATTTGTGTGTGAGCGCTTAAATCTATTTGTTATGTTATAAATATTTGAAATTGCTGAATGTCGTCAATTTGCGTCGTTTTGATTTAACTATGCTTAAAACTACTATAAATGTGTTTTTAAAAAAACTGCATTTGTAGCCGACGAAAATAAATTATAACAAGTTAGAAGTAGGAATAAACAAGGAACGAAACATATAAATATCATTTGTATTCCCTGACGAAAACGCACACGTTTCTGCACAAAATTCACATACAAACATATTCTTTGTTATGCAGAAACGAAACAGCTGAGTGAGGCTGACAGAAAGCTTACAGCTATAAAAGTCATTACTACTTTGCTTATACTTACGCTTAATTAAAAAGAAATATAGAGCTTTTGCGTATGT
Organism: Zaprionus lineosus; assembly: GCA_035044505.1. Classification (NCBI taxonomy): domain Eukaryota; kingdom Metazoa; phylum Arthropoda; class Insecta; order Diptera; family Drosophilidae; genus Zaprionus; species Zaprionus lineosus. Next base: position 39,306 of record JAWNNX010000464.1, on the reverse strand, counting down.
ATTGAAATGTTTATATTAATATATAAGCCTTTGTTGTAAGTAAATGTTACTTTATTGTAGAGAGAGAATATTATATAGTAGGTTGTATCGAGCTTTTATGATTAGCCACTATTTAGCATTTGCATACTTATATACCTAGTTTTGCACTTAAGTTAGTGTGTCTATTTTTTTGTGTATTAATTATCATTACCTATTGGCAATATAAAGTTTAAGTTGCAAAGTTCAATTAGGGTTGATAACCTATCAACTTCCGTCAAGTAATCGAAAATGAATTTACGTATGCATACACATGGATACATACACATACACATGGTTACATATTCATATATTTCTGTATAAAAAATAAATGAAAACTATATGCATTTGTAGGCAACATTTAAATAATAATGTATATACATTTATTTAAATACGTAAATGTTTAAAGTTCCTATAATCATATACTTTATTTTTTACTATATGTAAACTATATGTATATGAAGAGGGACCTAATAATAAATATAATAATAATAAATTTAAATATCTTAATATATATGAACCGTTAAAAAATTTTAAATTGTAGCCCATAGGCTGTGCATCAAATGGCTTTAACAGCGAATACTTAAATATTTTTTTTATAAAATTTATAGTCAAAGTGATTGATCCTAATATATTAATTAAATAAATATCTTGCAAACCAACAATTGTGTGTCATCAAATTTCAATATTCGACTACTTAATCCACAAATATTATGGAAGTCTTCTTAAAATTACGTGTCTTCTTACAGGTTATCTAATTCTTGCACGCTATCAGCCTTGTTGATTTGGTCTTAATCTTAGTTGGCAAGCTTCGGCACTTATCGAATCAGCTTTTGATAAGTTTGAAATCGGGCTGTACGCTCGTGTCCATGTGTTCAATGAAACGTTTGGATTACATTTTGTTTGAAATTTTTAGAATTAAGAATAAAACTCACGGATTCTACAATAAAATATCATTTTTGTGAAGAAAGCTAAGTCATACACTATAACACAAAGCGATCGTACGTAAGTAATAAATGTTTTATAGTAGGTAAACCTGAGCAGTAAAAGAATTGTGAACGTTATAAAAAAAAACTTTGTTAATATTCTAACAATCTGAACTTTGAGCTAATTATAGTAATTGTGTTTGCTTCATATTTGGTTTTACCAAATAGGAAAAATTAATTGTGTGTATATCAAGAGTGTATTCCTAATAATCAGGACAACAATTTTTTAAAAAAATTATATATATATAATATTGAGTTTGACACACTTAAAATGTAGTTTTGCGCTGCTGTAAAGTTTAAAAATATAACTGTTAGTTAAATAGTTGTAATATTTATTTTTGTTGTACTTTATTTTATTTTTAACAGTGATAAATGTACAATTCGTTTTTTAATACTTTTTAAATTATAAAATATGTTTTTGTTTGTTCGATTATAAAGATAAGGCGTTACAAAATATTTCGTTCCTCATTGTTTTAAAATAAAAATTATAGTTGGTCTAGTTTTTGAGAAATGAAGTATTTGAATAGTTGGGATTGTAGCTCGAATTGGTCTGTTAATAGTTAAATGTTAATTATTAAATAGTACTAAAAGAAAAAAGTAATGGAAGTTACAAAGCACAGTAACTATGTTTTTTGAAATTCTTTGATATTTCATTGCCATTTAATTTGAATTAAAATTATTAATTCGCTTTTTAATGTATAATTTCAGAAAACGAACTATTTTTTACTGTGAACAAATAGTGTACACATAGATTTTAAGGAAGAAGAATTTCATATCTATGTTAATATGACGGTGCTATCTAAGTATGTTGACCGTATTGCGGTTCAATATGAAAAATCTGGACTACCGAAGGAGGCATTTAGCTATGCCTTAGTAGGAGGTGCCTTATTTGCGTTAACCGTTAGAGCCACTATTCCATATATAAAAAATACAAAGTGCACCAAAGTAATGGCTCTCCAAAACAATATGAGCAAAGGAGCTCTAACTCCATCAGAAATAGATGGTGCTGACGAGGACCTAAAGCTTGCTGAAGCGGAGAAATTATTGGTCGAACAGCAACTAAGGCAAAAGAATAAGAAAATGTTAGAGCCCGGCCTAAATAAGGAATTTCTTAATCAACTTATTATGTTGACTCAGATTATGATACCGCAGAAACTGTGCTATGAGACCGGTCTGCTTACTGTGCACACACTATGTCTAATTTCTCGCACATTTCTTAGTATATACGTAGCTGCACTTGAAGGTGCTATTGTTAAATTTATTGTTCGAAAGGATGTAAAGCAGTTTGCTTTTGTCTTGCTTAAGTGGTTTGGTATTGCCATTCCAGCCACACTTATTAATTCCATGATTCGGTTTCTTGAAAGTAAATTGGCATTAGCTTTTCGGTAAGTATATGCATTAAACGCACAAGTGACACAAACGGTATCATTTTCATTGTTTATCATTATAGAACTCGATTAGTACGCCACTCGTATCGATTGTACTTTAAAAATCAGAACTACTACAGGGTCTCAAATTTAGACGGGCGTATTGAAAACGCGGACCACAGGTAGATATATGAAGAAAATTAAGTTACGCTCTATTTATTGACTATTTTATTAATTATAGACTTACGGAAGATATTTCGGTATTCGCAAGCTCCGTAGCTCATTTGTATAGCAGCTTAACAAAACCTTGTTTCGATCTAATGTTAATTGGATTGGCTCTAATGCGCTCTTCAAGGAGGATGAAAGCTAATATTTTATCAGGTACTTCTTCTAGTGTAACTTTTATTGTTTTTTGCTAAATCCTGCCATATTTGTTTTATGTAGGACCCGCTCTGTCTGTAAGTGTTATTGCACTTACTGCCCACATATTGCGTATTGTGTCACCAAAATTCGGCCAGTTGGTATCTGAGGAGGCAAATCGGTATGGCTACCTTAGACACATTCACTCGCGAATTATAACAAATGCTGAAGAAATTGCGTTTTACGGCGGACATAAGGTAAAGTAATAAGTAATTTACAAGTATATATTTTATCCGCAGATCAATAATTAGATGTTGTTGCATTAGGTCTGAAGCTTTACATATTATCTATTAAAAATAATATAGAGTTGGTATTTTGCTTAAGTGCTTGACTGACCGTTTTGATTTGTTTTTCTCATGATTAGGTTGAGCTGCAGCAACTTCGTCAAGCGTATAATCGACTTGTGAACCAGATGAACACCATATTTAGTCAGAAATTATGGTTTATAATGCTCGAACAATTCTTTATGAAGTATGTATGGTCCGGAACGGGAATGGTTATGGTATCTCTTCCAATATTAACGGGGGCTGGTGCTTCTAGCACCTCTACCACCCGCTCATCAACTGAGGTAAATGACTCAAGCGTAAGTGAGCGTACCCAATATTTAACCACAGCCCGGAATTTACTAATTTCGGCAGCTGATGCAATCGAGCGCCTTATGTCTTCATATAAGGAAATTGTAGCATTAGCCGGCTACACTTACCGTGTAGCTGGAATGTTAAATGTTTTTGAGGAGACTGCTCAGGGTATCTACCAAAAAGCAACTGTGGTCGAAAATGAAGATATTAACGGTGTAATTGAGTTCCGTGACGGAAAACCTATAGCAAAGGGTCGCATAATTTATTCCGAAGATGCTGAAAACATGTCTATAAGTCTTCGCTCAGTCCCGGTCGTAACACCTAACTGTGATATTGTTGTGCCAAGTTTAACTCTATGCATCGAGCCTGGAGTACATTTGCTAATAACCGGTCCAAATGGATGTGGCAAATCAAGTTTGTTTCGTATTTTAAGCGGGCTGTGGCCCATTTATGCCGGGGAATTACACATTCCACGTCCTGTTGAAAACAAACATTGTATGTTCTACATACCCCAAAGGCCCTATATGTCAATTGGAAGTTTGTGTGATCAGATTATATATCCAGATACACAAGATGACATGAAACGTAAGGGTATAACTGAGAATGAGCTAAAAAACATTTTGAAAATGGTTAGCTTGGAACATATAGCTCAACGGTAAGTTGACATCATTAAACTTCCGAAGATTCAATGTACATATTTTAAAATATTACAGGGATAGTTTTGACGGAGTACGTGACTGGAAGGATATACTTTCTGGAGGCGAAAAGCAGCGGATGGCAGTTGCACGCCTCTTTTACCACAAGTATGTTAATTAATTGACAAGTATAAAGTTAATTGCTATAATTTAACATTTTCTAATTTTTAAAAGACCCCGTTATGCCCTATTGGATGAATGTACAAGTGCAGTTTCAATTGATGTTGAGAGCTCGATTTATGAAAACGCCAAGAGAATGGGAATTACGCTACTAACAATAACCCATAGGCCAACTCTCTGGTAAGCAATGCTTTATGCAAAAATAAATTTCTAAAACATTGTTTGTTAATCTATAATTAACTTATACAACATAGGAAATTCCATACGCACATTCTTGAGTTTGACGGCCTAGGAAGCTGGAAGTTTAGAAAAATGGAAAGTAACGAGCAACAAAAAGAGCAGTTCCACTCCGTTCAATAAAACCTGGATCAAGTATTAGATAGCTTTATGTAAATAAATTTTATACCGTGGTTTAGATTTAATCTGTACCATTTGCTCGACAGTGAAACTAAGAAACATTGCCAATGTCGCTGAGTTTAAATTTGTTCAAATATTTCATTAATTTTAAACATAAGTGGTGTTTTTTAAATAAAAAAGGAAATAACTAAAAAGGTATTTTTGTTATAAAATCTCAACTTGGGTGATCCAAACCTGTCTGAATAGATAAAAATATTAGATTAATTGTCAACATATAAATTTAAAGCACGTTAGATTAAAAAAAAACACTTTAAAATACGTACGTGATATATTTATTCATATTTAAGATTTTTTTTTATCATTTATCAATTTTATTATTTACTTGAAACATCAACCATGCGTAGGGAACTACACAACATATTTTTAAAATTAAGTATTTCACAAACTAACATGTCATGTTTAAATCGTAGACAGATTTATAAATATATTTTATTTTATGCGTGTGTGTGTTTGTGTGTGTGTTTTTTTTTTTTTTTTTTTTTTTTGTATATGTATGCTATTATTGTCACGGAACTCACAACTATTAAGTTATTGTCATTTATTTTTTATATAAATAATCGTGTATGTTACATAATATTTATATAATATATTATATAAATGGAATAGGACAGATATGTTGTAGATTTTTTTATATAGTACAGTTTCAGTATAGTTATAATTACTAAATAACGTTCAATAAATCCAAACATACCTGCAATTTGCTTGCAGCTCAAGTTCATATTCGATCATATCATATTCGATATTATACTAACCATATTATGATATTTTACATATTGAATAGCAATACTTTTGCCTATACACCAATGAATGTACTTCGTAAAGTAGTATACAATTTATAGTCCTTTGTAATATAGTTTGTAGCTTTATATCTAAGTAGGTAGCATTAGTTGCTTGGGTGACTTCGATATGTTAAGTTGACATTTATGTGTTTTCCTGAATAAATAGTAATTGCTCGAAAAAGTACAAACACAAGAAAAAAAAGAAAAGAAGAGGCTTATGATTCGTTGAGTAAAGTAAAAATCTAAACATCATTGTGGGGAATATTTAAATAATTTTCTCGATTTAGTTTAAGCACAGCTATTTCATATAGTTGTGATGTAGACATAACGATGTTACACAAATATATAAAAAACACATATATAGCTACATATTTTAATAGTGAGAGGAAAATCTAAATTCATATGCAACATTTTTAATTGAAAAGTTTTTAAATTTGAACGTTTTGTAGATTTAAATTCATGTTAAATCTGTTAGATGGAATCGTATCAATATTCTTAAATATCAATTTTATTATTTAAAGAGCCAATATGTGTAATCATCATCAACGACCAATAATTAAATTTTTTTTGAGCAATAGTGAAGAATGTGTTGCATGCTTATGTTTTTATTATTATAGCACTCATAGTCATACAATTTATGTACTTTCTGCCAGATGTACCACGATTATCTTAGAACTTAATATATTTAAATTTCAATTGACAACCGTTACTTTGTTTTTACAAGTTTGAAAACTATTACGCGCAGCTATTATATTTACACAAATAAGAAAAATGTATATATCAATTTAAAAGGGTTGGAATAACTTCCATATGTATAGAAACATGTTCATAAAATTATATCAAAGTATATGCTTTGTATAAATATTGAATTAAAGGTCTCTAATAAGTATAATAGTCCAAAAAATCATACTCGAAATTTCCTCCTTTTGGTAACTGAGAAGTTTCATAATTTGTTTTACCTTCTAATGTATTAAAGTAAAGATTATTTTGAGCCTTCGGAATGAAAGTATTTTCACTTGATATATCGAGACTTGTTGGAGTGTGCTGTAGATTCTTCAGTGTTCTAGTGTCCCGTTGAAAGAATTCAATAGGTGGATACTATAATAACATTAAATAGAATATGTAAATAAATTATTGCATTACATCTTATTTGTTAGGTTTAATAAGATCGTTAATGTTTACTCAGTCTTTGTAAATGTGTTAAGCTCAGGTTAACGTAATACGCTCTCTTATGAAACTCAAACAATCAATAAACAATAAGTAATCAATACTCATGAACTACTTAGCAGCTTACACCGTATGCTGATGTTAACATATAATAAATGAACCTAATACCTTGTTCAGCCTTTTGATATTTAATTTTAGATAACATTATTACCTGCTTCAAGAGCGAGCGTGTTCGTTCTCTAAAGTGCGATTGTCGCATGGGATATGTCCTTGGAATGCCAACAGCTTGGCCACTTCCACTGAAGTCATCTGAATTAACTTCAATAGCGGGGGTTTTCGAATGTGCAACTAAGTTAGCCCGATCAGTTCCAAAATTTCCAGAAAAAATAAAATCCTTACGTCTTGGAATAGTGCTGGCAAAACCATAACCTCCACCAATACGGCGAGTTGAAGCTCTCGCACCATTATTTTTGTTTCCATTCTTATTGTCAGTAGATTGACCATTTGGTATATACATTCGATCGTCGTTCATAATATTACTGTTGCTTCTTTCTGGGCTACGGTTCTCATCCATTAAAAGGGATTCCGTAGGATTTGAAAAGGGTATTTTATAAGATGGTTGTATACTGAAAAAATAATTACCCAGTAATCTTTTAGGGAAACCCTTAAAAAGTCTTACTTTTGACCATTTGCTATTTCCTTAAGTACTGCCGCTCGTGCCGCCAATTCTTCGGCTCGTCGTTGTTGGGTTAACTCCTTGGCTCGCTCTGTCCAGATAAGTTCCTTCAGTTTTTGAAAGCTACCTTGAACAACTACACTGTTTTGATTTCCACTGGTATTGCCCAAACTATTTGCTACTCCCACATATCTGTTTTTCCCGGATCTGCGTGGGGAGGAGGTGTGCGAGCCAATAATTGTTGGACGTGACTCGCTACTATAAAATCTTGGCTGGCTGGAACCCATATGACTTCCATCTGCATTTCGCTGGCGCTGATCCAATGATACGCGAGAAACTATGGGCTCCCTACTTACAACTCGACCAAACACGGGAGAAAGTGCACGTTCTCTTGATCCCGTTCGAAGCCTAAGTATGAGAATATTTATAAAGTTTGCGTAATTTAAATTTATTGAGCTTACGTTCCCAGGATTCTGGAGTTTAGAGGTTCCCAGACATTATATGTAAAGGGGTCTCGGTAAGTTGGTATCTCATTAGTTATTTCTGCAGCTCTAGACTGCCTCTTTGAAAATCTATACATATATGTACACATTTTTTTAAATGCATGACTTTGTGTTTTTGTTTCATTAACGCTTAAATACTTACATCCACATAGCACGGAGTTCCTCACATGACGGTTCCTGTGAGCTCAATGGAAATGTTTTTGGAACAAAAACTTCTCCATCGGTTCGAATACCGGTACCATCAACTAAGCCGTTGTTGACGGTAGAAGCGTCACCATTACTTTTTATTCTTTTAGTGCCCTCTGTATTTCGTTGAGCAGCAAAATCTCGGTTACGTGAACTTAAGAAGTTACCATTTGCATCCGTAATGCAAATGAAAAGAGATATTACGTAGATACATATATATTTGTTCTGAAACGATTTTAAATCATAAGTTTACATACATATGTATATACTTCTAAAAACAAAGATATTTTTTTGATAAGTATAATTAAGAATATATACCGAATAAAAGATTCAAAATTACTTTTTTAATCAATAATAAATAAAAAAATAAATGATTTAATTATCAAAAGAAAAATATTGGTAATGGGATACTTACCAAAAAGTAGTTATATAACATCTTAAACAATTATATAAATATATTCCAGAAGTTTGTATGGTGCATTTATAGCGACGTATTAAGGTTATTTTGCCCAACGGAAGCTTTAATACATATTTGGTCTGATGTTTGAGGAGAAAAATTTGTTAAATTAAAAGGAAGTTGATTGTCGGTGTCCATTTGCATGCAAGTATTAAATTAATTAATTAAGAAACATCAACTCGTCTTCATAAGAAGTTTAGAAACTTATATTCATTTTAAATATATGACAGTATGATGTTACGCCTAACTTTTTACCAGAAATATTTGGTCGTAAAAAGAGTAAAAACACTTTACATATTTTCAAGTTGTATGTTATCAGAAAGTATGGTGCGCGCTAAGTGCTCATCGATGTTATGAAATTTGTATGTGTGTGTAAAGATGTCTTATTCTCATACTCAATAAAAAAATATTTATTTGAATACCTCTTTAAAAGGCTATTTAAGCGCTGAGATAATGACTCAGCTTAAGAAAATTCATTCTTATTTAGCAGTATAAACTAATTATAAGTCCATATGTGCACTTAAAGTCAACATTTACAAACACAGAATAGTTTGTAAAATTTTGTTTTTTTAAGTAAAATAAAATTTTAGTTTAGTAATTTACAAGTACATATTTTGTATAAAATATATTTGTTCATTTTGTGCTTGGCTTTTAGACTAATTAGTGCAGGTGCTCGTTAATTAACAAATATTGGTGCATCCATTTGAGTTGTGAATTTGGTGACGTTGTTGATAGAAATCATTTACTTTTTTGTGATATATATTGACTTTTCCAATTAAATAGCGAGGTAAGTGAAGAGACTTGCTGAACATCGTTGACCTTATATCGTTTAAGCCGATGAGTTTATAGTGCCATGTGAGCGTTGGATTACAGATAATTGCAGTCATTTTGAACTGTTGGAAAATTACAATCGCAGAGATTTCATATTTATATGACCTTACAAAAGTTGTTAAATAACGTTTTTTAAATCTATTATTGTGTATCAGCAATTTATTAACACCTTCCAAATTTTATCTTAATATAAAATAAATCATTCTTAAAATTTCCATAAGAGGCACCCTTGTATCCTTATTTAGTAATTTAGTAAAAAGAAAGTGTTTATTTTCAACAAGTACACATACCCACACATGCGCACACTTTATTTTAATAAAAATCACTAAACGTACGCAATATGTATATGCAAATAGAGTATACATATTATTTATATATGTATATGTAGTATATACATATATATATATATATATATATATATATATATATATGAATGTATTTAAGTAAATGTGCATTTACTTTTTAATAAAAAATATATTTAAATGTCTGATGGGACATTTTGGGAATTCCACGCATGTAAGCTACGATATTTGTGTTAGCATCTTTTTTTTTTTGCCCGAGTTGTATTACCTGATTTAAAAGCTTAACAGTCGAATATTAAATAAACTTTTTTGTGCAACCACAAGTTTCTGTACATAAAATAATTTACAGATACGTTAATTAAGAAGAGGATTTAAAGCGTGATAAAATGTTAGCCTATTGATATGAACTGCTTCAATGCACGATATAAACTGAACTAAATGGGTTTTAGAGAGGTAAACGCATCCACAGCATCCTGGTCCTCGAGAAAACATGGGCCTCGCACACTAACTTCCTTTTTTTATTGTGGGTGTATTAAGCACATGCCTCGGTTCATACATTAGGTTCGGGCTTTTGTTCGGAGAGGCATCCATATTCGGTTCTGTGGAATGTTTGGTTAAAATTGAGCTTTTCGTTCTCTAGCTCATGACTTGTCATGCGTAGGCGTATACATTAAACCCAAGTGTATAATCAATGAATTTATTCATACATACGTATATCCCTTTTAGCACATCTAAATGTGAATATAAATCTTTTTATTTTTTGTGCCATAAAACAAAGAGTGCACAAAAACTATTGCTAGATTTGATTTCTTATATCCAAGTTATTTAAGACATTAATTAAAGCTGTAATATCGAAACTATACTATTAGGAACGTCGACATTCTTCAAATTGAATATTAAAGTTAATTAAAGTAAAAAATTTTTCTTTTCAAAACTGCAAATACATTTTTTTAAATATTTATTCCCATATGCACATAAAAACTTTCCAGCCAATCGAGGAATATTTATCTTAGATTTTTGTTGCATTTCCGCAAATTTGTTCTTTAAATAAAAAAAAAAAAAAAAATCAGAAATAAAAGTTTTACTAAGTAGTGGTAATATTAATTTAAAAACCTAATGTCAAATAGGTTAATTGATAAAAAAATAATATGGATTCTAGCAAAAGCTGAAATCTTATTATTTAAAATTCGTTTATAGAAAGAAAAGATTTAACAATAAAATCCATTATTTGGTTTTTCAATATAACCAAAATGTTTTTTTTTTATTATTTCATCAATACTTGTAACCATATTTAAATCTAAACAACATTATACTATATGATTAAATACTAAAAATGATGTATCATTTAAAAAACAATTGTAAACGTTGAAGCCCTGGGAATATTTGGTTTTTTTTAGCACATTTCATATCGCCTGGTTCTTTTCTTAGCAAATACATAAAAATGTCCGATAAACAATTAACAAATGTCCAAATATATTTTTAATCAAACTCTTGGAAGTATTTCAAATGTTCTATTTTCTGAAAGTTAACCTTCTTGCAAAACAAAAAGAAAATAAAATGTTAGTATCGATATTGATTTTTGCATATCCTGTGTGGATGTAAAATTAAGTTATCAGACAAATTTTGGTGTCTCTTTTAAAAATATTTTTTAGTATAATTAAACAATGGAAAAGTGTGAATTAAATTATTAATAATTAATTGACTGCCTATAGTAAAGATAGGTCATAAAGTTAAGTATTATTTTTATTGAATGTCAAAATTGGTACCATCTATATATACATTAATGTGTGTATCTTATGAATTGTGTATCTCATGATCTAAACATACAAACATATCCATCCAAAAACAAAAAAAATAACGCTACAACGTTATGATAGAAATATTCGATTGGGAATGGTTGTTCATATATAGAAACAATAATTAAAATGTACAATTTATCCACTTTTCGTCATTGGCTTTACTCTATGTTTTTATAGAACTACAGATCGAATCTCGGAAGACTTTGGTGAATCAAAAATACAAATAAAATATGAGGTCGCTACAAATCGTATTTTCTACTTGCATCTTGACTTTGGTAACAGACGCTTTTCTTGCTTCTTCAATGTCGGCAGGCATAGAAGCATCCATTGAAAGCGAGGACGAATTTTTAACTCAAAGAGGTACGTTAACAAAATTTTGATTGTACTTATTTGAATGATTGTTGTAGACTTCTCCTAAAATTGGCATTTCTTTAATATTTTAAATTGTTAGTAAGTATATACATACATATACATATGTCTGTATTATGACAAAACAAGAAAAATGTTAAAAACTAAAGAACATTTACAAAATTACAAAAACTCTTTTGTTCCAGAATACATATTAGAGAAGTCGTACCATGGATTAATTCGGGAAAATGAGACATTAGTTGAAATAACACCCCTTATTAAAGTAGATGAAGAAAAAATATGTAACTTACGTATTCTAAAAAAGCCATATCATGAAATTCCATTTCAGGTAAGTCGTTTATTAATATTAAACAATTATTTTTATTGTTACCTTTGGTATATTTCTTTTTCTTTTTATTTGAAGATTGAATTGGTTAATAACCTTGGTATATTAAAAGCACGTCGTACACTTAATTGTGAGAAGCGCAAAAGCTATCATTTTGAACTTATTGCATTATATTGCGATGGAACACCATCGAATTCGGCTAACGTTCACATTACAGTGATTGACATCAATGAGTATGCCCCGACATTTTTACAGCCGTCATATGTAACAGAGGTTGACGAGGGTAAACTGTATAATGAAATTATACGCGTAGAAGCTACAGACAAGGACTGTACACCTCTTTTTGGTGATGTGTGTAAATATGAGATTCTTAATAGCGATGAACCTTTTATCATTGACAACGAAGGCTCTATCAAAAATACGGAGCCCCTCTCTCACAAAATTTCTCACAATCATATACTCTCAGTTGCCGCATATGATTGTGCGATGAAGGAATCTACACCTATAATGGTCAGTATCAAGGTGCGGCGGGTATGTGATGCCAAATTTCTGGGAATTCCTGAACGCATTGATTATACGGTAGGCAACTATATTTTTGTTATGAGCACGTCACAAATGCATTATTTCATACATAAATTTACATATTTTCAAATTTTAATTACATGGCCATTGTAATTTTTAGTCTGGAAGTACTGAGAGCTTGCAGCTGTTCCCTAACGCAAAACTAGATTTATGCAATATATTATGCAGTACCGAAAACGTGAACATTCAAGCAACGATTGCATTAAAGGTAAATAAAATAATATTAATTTGTCTCAATTCTACTAAGTATAAAACGTAAACTTGTAGACTAAACATATATCTTTTGGATGCGACCGGGATATATCCAATTGTTCAGCAAATTTGAATTTAAAGGATCTGCTACCTCGTGGTGTGGATTGGACGAAAGAGCTAAGCTATGACGAGGGCGCTGAACCAATTTTTCATTTTGATGGTTCAGTAGGTGTCATAGTGCCTGATGGTTTTCTTGGACAGTATGATTTTTCGTTGCATCCATTTAGCGTAGTAACTATCTTTCGACATGGAAGTCAAAGTTCATCAAACAAGCACGTTAAAGAACATATTGTTTGTAGCGCTGATAATCATAAAATGAATCGGCATCACATGGCTCTCTTTGTACGTAATTGTCGTCTTATTCTACTGTTGCGCAAAAACTTCAATGAAGGTGATTTAAATATATTTAGTCCAGCAGAGTGGCGCTGGAAATTGCCACACGTCTGTGACAATGAGTGGCACCACTATGTGATTAACGTTGATCAGTCGTCTAAGGTTGAGCTCTTTATTGATGGTGTGCATTTTGAAAGTTCTGTTGGAGATCACCGTACAAATCCCGAAGTTATAGATGACTGGCCATTACATGCAGCTCAAGGTGTAAACACTACATTGGCAGTAGGTGCTTGCTATCAGAGCTCTGAAAATCGGCTTAAACATGGCTTTAATGGAGATATATCAGAAGTTAAAGTATCTCTTCAAACTGTTTTATCAGCTGAGGATGTTAAATGTGGAACTAGTTGCGCAGAGCATTTAATTCCATATACTGAAATACAAGCAGATCAATATGAGACAACACCTAATTATCTAGTTCATGTCAATTCGCAAGTGAACGAAATTTACATTGAAGCACAAAGCAAACATAAAATAGAACAGCTTATGCGAAAAATTCAATACATAAACATAAAAAAGAATCCAACTATTGGACGTCGTAACATTGAAGTACGGACTACAATGGTTTGCGTAAATCAAAGTGCTATTCGACTACCCACTATTGAAACGTACATTATGGTAAATGAACCTATTGCATCTGTAACTGCTGCAGATTCAACTTTGAGTGGAAAATTTAAAGTGGATACTTCTTTGCTTATTTCCAAGAATTCTGAATCACAAGCAAAACACGATCATTTTAACTCTAAGATTTCACAAGGCATACAAAATGAACCAAGTAAGATTGAAATTTCCGGTAAGTTGCATATTTGCTCTGGCATAATAAATAAGTAATATCATATTCTTAAAATATGAATCCATATTAAACATGCGGAAATTATATAAAGTTTAAGTTTGTCAATAACTGTCTTCTAAGTTTATCATGTAATATAAATTTGGGACAGTCAAGGCAAGACATGATTTTAATAGGTTGTACTTTAAACAAATTACTGTGGTTTTTTTATTTTTAGGCACACAAAATAAATTAGTTTCATATCAAGAAATTAAACTGGGCGTACATATTTTAGACAAAATACATATTGGACTATCTACGTATAGAAAAATCAATGTTACTTCTAAGGAAAACCTAGATACGTGCAGTGTAATTGTGTTTCCAGCATTAAATCCCGACCATGAAGAGATACAAATAGATGGCGATGAGACTTTATCATCTACAATGGATATAAGGACAAATATTAACAAGGATGGCGTTGAAATGATTGGAACTGATTCAATTGACAGTTATCTTAATGTTCTGCGTGCTCTTGTTTACAGCAACAAAAAACCAGCTTATTATCTAAATCGTGTTTTTAAGCTTTCCTGCTCACAGCTGACCTCTGAATTCAAAAGTGTTGAATATACGTTAACTTTAACTGTCTTACATCCGAAACAGTTATCAAAAACGACAAGTGCTTTCCCTCCAACAACGTCTGCAAATAGCGTCGATGTGAATCACAAACTGCTGACCACTTATCAAAATGGACAAGTGTCAAACAATATTTTAGACCAGACGCAAGGTACTATAAATGTATATAGCAAACAGGTTGTTCCTGAATATAAAAAGTCTTTTTTTTACTTAGATTCGAAGCTATTTTCATACTCACTACTTCATAGTAGTGATGTACAGGAACCGAAATCCCGTATACATTCCATTGCTCACAAAGGTAATAACCTCAAATATGTCACCTAAAGGTTTTATAAATAATTATTGCTTTGATTTTCAGCTGAAGCTTCTCGTCCTACAATGCTGATCATATTAATTTGCGTTTTTCTAATTATACTAGTCTGTGGCGTTTCGATTGTGCGTTTTAAAAATAATCAAAAATACTCCGATCGACATCAACCTTGCCCAAAGGTAAAGTATATGAGTTACCCATCTATTAAGGTATAAAAAAAACCCTGGTGTCAGGAACAGTCAAACCCATACCACCTGTATTAGATACTTTTACTTAAAATTATATTTTATTGAAATTTGTAATTAGATTGTTGACGAAGGCTTAATCTGGGATGATTCAGCATTGACAATTACCATTAATCCAATGCAAACAGATGCCGCATCTGAAGAGAGCTCTGATTCTGAAAATTCAGATTCAGATGATGATGAAGGTTTCGTAATAAAATAATTAGAACTTCAACAAATTTAACCTTTCTATTTTTAAACTGTTTTACTATTTTTAGTTATTAAGGATGGATTCGCACATATTAATCAATTGGAATGGGACAACACCAACATGTTTTCGTCAGGAAACTAATGCGGATGCGAGCATTTATCAAGAAAAGTAACAATTAATTATGTATAAATGTGCTTTTAAAATATAAATTTTGGAAAACTACTTATCCTATTACTGAAGTAATCTGCAATGAAAGCCTCAAGGGCATTAGAAATTAATCCAGCACTCAAGTGTATGCATACATACATACTTATGATATATATATATATATATATATATATACATAATAAATATATAAATATAAAATGTAGATCAGTTATTATATTTCTTCATATGTATGTATACACATTGCTTTTTTCGGCTGAGAATGAGTGTCTAGCAAATAAGTAAAACAGCGCAAGTAACACAAAGTACTTATGCATGTACAAGCTATATTATCGGATATACAAATGAAGTATACATAGCATATATACATATATTCACAGTTGTAATTAATATTAACCTAAAGTACAATTATATTCAACATTGATGGAGTTAGAACAAAAGCTTACTAAATGAGAAGTTGGTATACCCTATACCCTTGCAAAGCACTAATATACATACGTAGGTCTAAACCATGGCAGGCTATTATCGTAATAAAGGAAAGGAGGCACCTCCGTCCCCATAGTATGTAAGACTTATCTTTTTTCCTCACTCAGAAACAAATTACTTTACATTTCTTCTACCGCTATTCTGCAAATAGTGACTTATATAGCAGACATAATATAAGTTATACAGTTTGTAAACTCAATAATAAATTCCAATGCTTTTCGCTTTTTTATTACTTAGTAAACAACAAAGTGTCTGGAGTATGTATATTATCTTCACTGGATTGGAATTTTGTTAAAGGCAGGGTGTGCTGTACGCTTTCTGAACAATGCTATGTTTCTATTAAACGTATAAAATCTTTACAACATAAAAAACTCTTTGCAAGGGTACAGAGGCAAATAAGCAAATGTATGAGAACAAATACTTTGAACATGTTAAAAAAAATGTATTATGCCCAGCGGTCACGGTTGCAAGTACAGATGAGTAATTCTATGGATTTGAAGTGGGTTCTTGAGTGTAGGCAAAAACACAATAGATATAGAGTGACACTGACTTGCTGACAAGGTAAGCTTATTTACATAAAATGTTTAAAAGAAAAAAGCCGAATTTTTACTTCCATTTGTCGATCGTCTTGTTTTTGCCTAAAAGTGGAAGTATGCAATATTGCATATTGCATATTGGGAATTGAAATTATTAAATACTTCGCTTAGATGGCGCGACGCAACCTAACTTTTTCATTAGTGTGTAACTAAATAATATCATGAAGCAACACCACGTGACTTTTTTTTTACGTAACTGTTGCTTTTTTCTTATGTTCCGCAAAAACTTCAATAAAGGTGATTTTAATATATTTAACCCAGCGAAGGGGTGCAAGAAGTGCCACACGTTAGGTCTGTTTGATTCGATCAAACAAATCTAGAAATAATAGATGATTGGCCGCTACATGCACCTTAAGATGTAAAAACTTTTTTGGCAATATATACCTGTTATCAGATCTCTGAAAATCGATTTAATTATGGTTTTAATGGGGGTATAAAGTATCTTTTCGTAGCGAGACGTTCATTATAATTAATGAACCCATCGTATCTGTACCAGCTGCAGTTTAAATTTTTAGTGAAAAATTTAAAGCTATATTTCTCCCATACTTAATTCACAAGCCATACACGATCATTTATATTCTAAGATTTCACAAGGAATACAAAATGACCTAAGTAAGATTGAAATGTAATGAAATCGAATGACAATTTAAAGAAAATATGATATTTATTATAATATTATCTATAACGTTAATATTAAATATAATTAAGACCCGTATTCTTCAGCTAGTAACTCTTCTCTTACTTCGTTTGGTAATGTTGTCATATCTTCCGTCATCATTTCAATAAACGAATTTATTTCTAAAAGCTTAGCTCGATGTCGTTTTAATTCCTCTCTGAAACATAATCAATTTTTATAACCATAAAATAACATAGTTAACAATCAAATACAACTCTTTTTTTTAAGTTATAGCTGTAGATACAATTAAAAAGATTGTTCAGAGACAACCAAAAACAATCAACTTCGGTGGAAACTTGCCGTTAGGAATACGCCTTGCTTAATATAACCTCTGGTATGAGGTTACCCCCAAAAATTCTTTTAGATGGAAATAATAAAAACATGACAAATCATGAAAAACTAAAGCATTTAAAACGAGTCTATTAATCAAGAGTTACCATTTTTGCAACAAAAATATAATAATTTTAACGCCGTTAATTACTTTATACAGATGATGAATATAGAAGATAGACAAAAAGTAGGATAGACTATCCGATGAATTTAATTAAATTTAAGCTAATTAAAGCTAACTAAAGTAATACGTATATAGTGTTAACAAGATATTTTTGTATCCCACTTACTACTATTCGAATAAGGATTATTTGTAACGTTGATACGGCTCTTGAGTCACAAGGCGTACCACCGAACTCGTCCATTATCTCTAAAAAATTATTGTATATAACTTAATTTTGGTACTTTTTGTTTTTGTTTTTAAATTGTTTCAATATAACTTACAGTTGGTCTTATGTTATATGTTAAAACATTTCTAATTTTTTAAATGAATTGAGGATGGGTACACAAGGCAAAAAATATTCGAGCCATTAGACGAGTTGCATAGTGAGCAGACATAAATACTTCACTACTTATAAAAGGAATAAAGGAGAACAGTGTAGCAAGTGCTCTAATTGTACCGTTCACCATATTTAAAGAGTTCAACATATATACGTAATTTTTTTTCTATATAAATATGCATAGTTGCATTAATATATGGGTTCTCCGCATCATAAAGTTCTTATAACTTACTTATTTAAGTTGTTTATCATTATTTCAATAAATTCTTTACTTCGTGTTGCCATACGATCTTCACGCTCGTCGATACGAAAAGTATGTGCGTCCTTCATTCCAGCAATTAAGTTGAGTATGGCGTCTCTGTCATCTAAGCATACTTTTAATTCTGCAGGAACATCTTCAAAGTCTTGCAGTGCAAGCTTTGTTGAAATAAATCTGGTTACTATTTCTGTCATATTTTCGGAAAAATGTACTGATACTTCGCGTAACTGCACAAAAAAAGCTTGAGATTGTTCCAAAAATTTGGATAACAAATCATTAATTTTTCTATGAAAATTTGTTGTGGCCTCCTAGAAATTCTTTTGTTAAATTATCACATATTATATTTGACCACAAATTATAAGATTTTACCTCAATGGTTTCATGAAGATGCAATTCCTGAGACATCAGAACTAACCACATATCATTTAAAGTATCTTCGAAATTAATATTTATATTATTGATTGTCTCTGTTAACTTAAGAAATTCTAAAGAGTCTTCATCATATCCGTGCATGATATTTTGTTCTATTAAACGTAAGACAGATCGGGATTCTTCAAAAATTGTGTCTTTGTATTGAAGAAAATTCTCGATTTCGTTTTGGCCTACGTTTTGTAACTCTTTTTGACCATTAAGTAAGTTATTCATAAAATCATTTATTTCTTCATCCCGCTCTATAAATCGATTTAAGCCCAATTTATAGATTTCTTGGGTAAGCTCAAAAGTATCCTTTTCATATTCTTCTGCCAGCTCCTGAGCTTGCTGTCCTACTAACATTAATATACGCCCATCAGAATCATCTCGCCAGAATGATTCATATAGTTGATTACCGTCTAAATGATCTACAAAACTAGATTCTAAACGCTTGGCTTTAGCCTGTTCACGTTCTTGTACTTCACGCAATTGAATTTCCTTTTCCTGAAGATATTCAATTTCTCGCATCTCTCGACTGTAATTTAATTTTTTTTAAATCAACGTGTTATAAGTGTGTTAGCTTACCAAAAACGAACGCTAGCTTCTTCTCTTAGCTCATGCTTAATAAAGTTATATTCGTAATATTGAAGTCTTGGTAACAAATTAATAATATATAATGATAAAGAAAAATCTAATCTTTGAGCTATTGGATTACCTTCCAAGTTAAGGACTCTCAAACTAGGCATAAAACGAAATCTTTCTATCTGTCGTTAAAAAAATAAATGTATTAAATTTTAAAATATTTACATCTATACTATTGAGAATATAGTAATTAAATGTAATCAGACCTCATATAACATTTAAACAAAATATTAGAACTATTTATGCCCTAAGCATTTTCCGTTTTAAATATTAAATAAAATCCTCGATAACAACTATATATTACTTCATACTATACCTTTCAAGCCGTAAAAAGGTTAATTAAACAAATATAACATATAACGAGAAATTAAAGACATGGCATATTATAGTAAAAACGATCAGGTGGGCGGTCGCATTAACACTGGTTAGTAGGGCGGAAAAAAAGAAATAAAATTGTTTTTTGTACACAATAGCAACAAATTTACATGACGAAAAGCACTATTCTTTGATAAATGGATGGGGTTACGTCAATTAAAATTATTTTCAAAACTCAGGTCATGTCACATTTGTGAGTATGCAAATATTTACTGCGACCATCGCTGCCCTTAACGATAGCGCCACAGTTGCCAACCCGCAGCTAGATTAGGGATTCAGCTCCTTGTTGTAAGTTAGTCATAAAACAATATTTGAATAAACCACAACGTTTTGTAAAACCAAACCGAGTGATTATTAACTTATATGTTATAGGATCACCTTCAAGAGAACCCGATATAAAGTAGTCCTGTAGCAAAGCAGCTAAAATTTACGCCTGAAGGTTAATTACTGTAAAGCTTAAAAATGCAAGCCTCGTTTGCCGGTAAGTTGGCTGTCGTAATGCTAGCCAGCAGAAATTTCCTACGGCGTTTGTAAAAAGCTGAAAAGATATTAATTTTCTTATTTATCACTTTTTACTTACTCCATTAATTGTAGAAATAAGATTATTGCCAACGCTCAAAATTATAAGATTTTGTAAAGATTCCAAGTTTTCAATAACCTTGATTTTGTTGCAAAATAGTGATAAGCTTTCCAGATGAGTTAAGGTTTCAAGATTTTCAATTTTCTCAATCAAGTTGAAGCTTAAATTTAATTCTTTAAGTTCGGTGAGCATTTCAATGTGTTCAATAACTTCAATTTTGTTAAAATTGAGACAAAGTTTCGTCAAATTTGGTAAAATCCATAAATTATCAATTCGCAAAATGTCTATTAAAATAAAAAATTGACTTTAGTTGAGATTGTAAACAATTAAAAGTTAAATAGAATAAGAACGTCCATTAATAATATATGAAAAACTTAATTTTATGTAATACAAAGTTACAAAGTAATACTTTGTTTATTTTTTTTTTTTTTTTTGCGCAAATATAAATTAGCTTATTTAAGCCGCAGCGACCTAGTAAGAGCACTGCAATATTTAACTATATAATAGCAAAGAACATACCGAGTGAGTTTTGAAAATATATTTTCTTTTTTTAATTTTGTATAAGGTACAAATTAGATGTATTCACGATGATAGTTGGTTTAAAAAAAATTAAAAAAACTAAAGTAAACAAAAACCAATTTAAAAAAACAGCATGCGTTTTTAAAGCACTGTTCAAAAATGTAATTGCCTTGTTTCTTCTAACTTCCAATGACAATATATAAAACACTGTTTAGTATACATAGAAAATTTAAAATATTAACTTACTTTTGAACTCTAGTCGAATTGATTTTATGTTACTGAAAACAATAGGTTCAAGCTGATGTAAACGTCTTTCTTCACCTTGATGAGCATCTTCGAGATAGCATTTTTCTATTAACGCATGATTAATTATGCCTGGCTCCACATCCGAATAAATAATTTCTTCTAGCAGCGGAATGTCATGGTCATCTGTACTGTTCATTTTTACTTTTATATATTTAATCGTATATATATGTATATAATATTTCCATAAATTGGGAGGCAGAGATATAAATAGTGTATATTTGCGTTCAATCTCTGTATACTTTGGTAAAAACAAAATAAAGTTTTAAATATTTTCTATACATAAAAATGTAATATTCGTCCAAAAAATATTGAATATCGTTTAATTCACCGTTTCAATTCAAGAGATTACAGTTTTCCATTCGCTTGGCGTTCGGAATGTATATTAATAAAACTCAATATCAATCTCTAGAATTGTAAGGTCTAGATTTGGATGATGATTGTTTTTCACACGGGCAATTGTATATTGCGTGTTCCCGTGTTGGTAAAACTTCTAATCTTTATATTTACGCGGAGAATAGAAAACGAAAAATAATGTATACCCACAAATATTACATAATTAAAGGTATTTAAAAATAAATTTTTTTTTTGTTACTTATTACTTATGCGTGCACCTCAATATGTTACAGCGAAACGTGGCTGTGTGCGGCTAGTATTAAATATAAATAGTGTTTAGTTCTACAAGTCAAATTGATTCTAGTAACCAACCAATTATTAAATAATATACTACATAAATTAAGCTTAAGTAATTTTTTGATCACTTTTAAATATTATGGCCGACGACTAGCGGCGTTACAAACAAATCTTATATAATTACCACAATAAACAGAGCCCATAAAAATAACTATTATTAATTTATTATGTATTTGTATAAAGCCGTAGATGACCAAGAACCCATCAGAGGGTAAATACGTGAGAAGGGATACGTGGAAAGTAAATTATACTTAGTGCCTGTATACTACAGTGCTTGCTCCACAATACAAATTTTAGAGAAAAAGATATTTAATCTTACAGATTAGACCATTTAAAAATTAAAAAAAAAAAAATGAACACAAGCAACAAAAATTATTGCCATAAAGTACAATAAACCAAAATAAAAGAAAATTTTCGAAAAAACTGATGGTAACTAAAATAAGACTAGGTAAAATAATAATCACATCTAAAAAGTCTCTCATCTAAATTAACAAAAATGATATTGGATTTGGAAGAACATGATTTTGTTGTAAAGTAAAAATAGGAAAAACAAAGTATACTGCGAATGTACTCTTCCGCATAGATATAAGAGATTTTACAAATATAACAATCATGGATACCAAAGTACTAAGCCTGACCACAATATAAATAACAAAGAAACAGATATAAGTTATGGGCCCTTACACTCAAGAGCCCACACTACAATAATAACAAACCAAGCAACAATGTTGCTAAACCCAGCAACAATGTTGCCAAATCAAAATAGCTGAAAGCTCATATTTATCTTAAAATTGAGCAATAAATAACCAAAATCAGAATAAGCTGATGTTTCAATATCACAACATTGTGATGCCGAACTATGCAAAACACATAGTATTTTGCAACAATGTTCGGGGAACTGAAAACATAAACATCTCCAAGTGGGAGGCCCAATAATGCAAGCGCAGCTACTTCAATCACGCCGCTGTGTCAACAATATCGATGACCGATCGAAGCCTCTGCCGCCAACGCTGACGTCGCTGCCAAGCACCCACAGCTAGATTAGGAACTCCGATCACTATTGTAATTTAGTCTTAAGAAGATTCTGAAATAAACCAGTACTTTCCTTAACTGGAACGAACCGTTTATTAATTGGCGCCCGAGCAGGGACCAACGCGAGGACATTCGAGCATATCCGGTCGCTTCGAATTTTTAAAGTTTGAGATCCTCCGTTGGCCTCTACCAGTTTTCGTCGCGAGTCCTTAAAGTGGACATTCGTAAGTGGAAAAAATCGCGAGTGAAAAAAATAATATAAAATCAAAATATAAAGTTTTCTTTGATTAATTAAATTTAATCAAAGGAAGTTTAACGCGAGTGAAAGAAACTTTGCAAACATTCTTTTTGGATCAATTAAATTTGATCCAAATAATAATAAAACTTTTGTGAAAACTTGTTCAATTAAATTTGATCCGAAGTGTGGTGAACAAATCCTTTCCCCAAAAAACAACCAACCATCGGTGGACCACACGCTCTGCAAGGACGCAGAGCACCCTTTAAGAGTACGTGTCGCAGGATCCCAAGTAGAAGAGCGAAAAGGACAACATCCGGACCGGCAGAAGGAGTGGACACAACAACACAGTAATGGATACCAAGTAAGATAGGATTAACATACCAACAAAAAAATATTTAATATTATAAATGAAAATAAAATTGCGTAAAGCGATAAAAAAAAATAAAACCACTGCGATCGTTACCAATAAACGATCAACGCAGTATAACTTAACTCAATCTTGCGAATCCTACACAAAGGACCCTCCAAGATAGAAGAGTAAAACCATCCACTGGTTTTTACAAAATTAAAACAATTATAAAAAAAAAAAAAAATATTTTTATTATAAGCTGAACTAACAAAACTGTGAATGTGACACCAACAATTTATCATTTCTAAATTAGAATCAGATGGCCAACCCAAATAATTTGATTAGGCCCGCGAGCATACAACACCAGTTAGGTAAC
Organism: Zaprionus lineosus; assembly: GCA_035044505.1. NCBI lineage: Eukaryota > Metazoa > Arthropoda > Insecta > Diptera > Drosophilidae > Zaprionus > Zaprionus lineosus. Next base: position 15,413 of record JAWNNX010000464.1, on the reverse strand, counting down.
CCCGAAGAACAACAAGAAAATAGACACGCGGTAAGGCAGGAGATCTTCCAACTTAACAGAAATATGAACGAAGGGCATGACTTAGTAGCCACAATCCGGCAAATATTAGGTGAACAATTGCCAGGATTATTGAGGCAAGTTCAAAACTCAGTATATGATTTTACAAATGTAAATCCTCTGGAAATCTTGCCAGAACATCAGGGCAATCTAGGTGAACTAGATAGAGTACCCGATGTAGTAAAAAGTTTACGCGAATTTTCAGGAGATCCCTCGACATTTAGTTCTTGGAAAAAGGGTGTAGACAGATTACTTAATACTTACGAACATACCAAAGGGACAGCTATATATTTCGGCATATTGCACACTATACGCAATAAAATAGTAGGCAATGCAGATACTGCACTTGAATCATATAATGTTCCATTAAATTGGGATGCAATTTCGAAATGCCTTACACTACATTATGCAGATAAACGTGATTTGAGTACACTTGAATACCAAATGACAACAATCTACCAGGAGGTAAACCAATCGGTGGAAGAATTCCCCCAAGCTGTTTACAAACACCTATCTCTAATATTAAACAAAATTGGCTGCATGAATTTATGCCGAGAATCAGAACAACTGATGACCAAATTGTATAGAGATAAAGCACTTGACACCTTTGTCCGTGGTCTCCGTGGAGATTTATCACGCCTACTTGGCATGAAGGAACCCACCGACCTTCCTTCAGCCTTACACCTTTGCCTTAAGCTAGAAAACCGAGCCTTTAGGTCCAATCACGCATTTACGAAGAACCAGCCGATCAACTACAAAAACTTAGGCCCAAAGCCAATACCAGCACCACGCCAAGGTCATACTCCCTTTATTTTACCTTATCAGATGAGACCACAAATCCCACCTCGAACTACGCAACAACAAAATCCTAACACTAATCAGAGACATCTAAACCATCCCATATCCGCACCACAACCAAGACCACCTATTATTAACACTGGACCTTCATTAGGACCAAAACCTCAACCCAGACCAGAACCAATGGACATCGACAGAAACATCCAAACTAGACAGGTTAATTATATGAACAGACCAAAACCTGACGCGTACAAAAGACCAGGCTTACCCATTAACGAAAACAATAAACGACAAAGAAATTTTAACATCAAAACAAACGCAGCAGAAAATGAAGATCGCGAAATGACCGAATACAACCAGCTTATAGCAAACCAAGAAACAAACGAAGAATACAGTGAAACATTAATAGATTACATTGAGAACATCGAAAAGGACGATAACGAATACCTACACGACTATACTTACCTTAATTTTTTAGGATAGCCAACTCCTCCTTACCATATTTCGAATGTAAGTTGAGGAGTGGAGAAATATTAAAAATTTTATTAGATACAGGATCAAACAGAAACTACATCCAACCCAAACACGTACCAGACCCAAGATTAAATGAAAAACCCTTTCATGCTGTCTCTGTTGGAGGCAATATAAAAATCACCCACCATAAAATGGCTAATTTGTTTAATGACCCAAATTCCATTGTCAAATTCTTTTTACTACCTACCCTAAGAACGTTCGACGTAATACTAGGAAATGACAGCCTTAAAGAACTAGGCGCCGTTATTGACACAACCAAACAAATTTTGTTTCTGAAAAATGGAACTCAAATCCCAATTAAAGAAAAAAAATTTGATGCAGTAAACATAATTGTGCCAAGAGCCGAGCATATGACGCAATTATAAAAAGCCAAACTAAGCAAACTCTTGAAAAATTACCCCAACCTTTTTGCAGAGCCCAACGAAAAACTGACCTACACCACCAACGTAAGAGCGGAAATACAAACGAATACAGAAACACCAGTATACTCGAAATTCTACCAATACCCCATGTCTCTAAAAGGCGAAATTAACAAGCAAATTCAAGAACTTTTAGACAATGACATAATACGCCCCTCTAGATCACCTTACAATTCACCTGTGTGGATTGTTCCAAAGAAATTAGATGCTTCTAATGTAAAAAAATACAGAATGGTCATTGACTACAGGAAATTGAATAGTGTGACAATAGCGGACAGATATCCAATACCAGACATTAACGGAGTACTTGCACAATTAGGGAATAATAAATTCTTCTCTGTCCTAGACCTTAAAAGCGGGTTTCACCAAATCCTATTAAAAAAAAACGACATAGAAAAAACGGCATTTTCTGTGAACAGCAGAAAATACGAATTTACTAGACTCCCCTTTGGACTGAAAAATGCCCCTTCCATTTTCCAACGCGCACTTGACGATATACTCAGGGAACACATAGGTAATATCTGCTACATTTATATTGACGATATTATTGTGTTCAGTAAAGACGAAGAATCAAATTTTAAAAATCTCGACATTATTTTCGAAACACTCAATGCAGCAAATATTAAATGCCAACTTGATAAATGCGAGATTTTCAAAAATAAAGTAGAATTCTTAGGATTTGTTATCTCAGACAAAGGCATAGAAACCAATCCAGCAAAAATAGAAGCCATAGCTAACTATCCATGCCCCAAAACTCTTAAAGAATTAAGATCCTTCCTTGGATTGCCAGGATACTATAGAAGATTCATAATGGGATACGCATCAATAGCCAAACCACTTACGACACTACTCAGAGGAGAAGATGGACGAATATCAAAGGGAGCCTCATCTAAAAAGTTAATAAATTTAGATCAGGAAGCCCAAGAAGCATTTAAAAAATTGAAGAATACACTGATATCCGATGACGTTATTCTCCACTATCCAGACTTCTCTAAAACATTTACACTTACAACGGACGCTTCAGACTTCGCAATAGGAGCAGTACTATCCCAAAACGACCGACCAATATCCTTTATATCAAGAACACTCTCAAAAACAGAGGAAGGGTACGAAACCGCAAAAAAGGAAATGTTAGCCATATGTTGGGCCGTAAAATCCTTTAATGGTTATCTGTATGGTGGATCAAAGGTTAAGATTTACACTGACCATGAACCACTTACACACGATTGCAACTGGAAAGGAGGTATTGCAATTAGAAGATGGAAGTCTTACCTAGACGAATACAATAAAGAATTATTGTATAAGCCAGGAAAAGAAAACGTTGTTGCTGACGCATTATCCCGAATCCCAAAGCAAAACGAAATAAACTCCATGACAGCAAAACAGCACAGTGCACAAAGCTCAGCTCAGCTCCTTATACCAAGTATGCCGATTCCCATAAACGCCTTCAAAAACCAAATTTTTTACATAAAGAAAACCCACCCGATTATAAATTTTCTATCCCATTCCCCACATTCCATAGACATTCTATTTCTAAACCAAATTTCACAAATGACGACTTGCTTTCAATATTAAAGAAATATTTAAACCCTTCAGTAGTTAACGGAATCTATACAACCGAAGATTTAATGGGAAAGATACAAAATCTTTACCCGCAATACTTTAAATCATACAAAATTAGATTCACACAGACAAAAGTAGAAGACGTCACAAACGAAAACGAACAAGACGAACTTATACTACGCTCACATAATAGAGCTCACAGAAACGCACAAGAAAATAAAATACAATTAATAGAAAAACACTATTTCCCCAAAATGAAACAAAAAATTAAAACACTGGTAAAACAATGTCAAGTCTGCAAGGAACAAAAATATGACAGACACCCGACAAACCCAGAAATAAAAAAAACACCAATCCCAGAATTTCCTGGACACACTATCCACATCGACATATTTTCAACTGAAAGAAAACTTGTCCTAACAGCAATAGATAAATTTTCAAAATTAGCACATGCAAAAATTATAAAATCCAAATCAACTGAAGATATTAAAAAACCCCTTCACGATATATTATTCTATTTCGGTGTCCCAAAAGTTGTCGTCATGGACAACGAAATATCCCTAAACTCAGCCACCATTACATTCATGATGAAAGATCAGTTAGGCATACAAATATTTACAGCCCCACCTTACAAAAGTACAGTCAACGGACAAATTGAACGTTTTCACTCCACCCTTGCAGAAATAATGAGATGCTTAAAGAACAAACAGGTGCATCGAAGATTTGACGACTTACTAGATACCGCAGTTTACGAATACAACTATTCAATTCATTCAGTCACGAATAAGCGACCACTAGAAGTATTCTTCGGTAGAAACATTATAACAAATCCAGAACTATACGATATCAGCAGACAAAACAACATTGACAAACTAAGACAAAAACAATACAAAGACTTACAAACCCACAATAGAAGACGTAACGACATTATAACCTACACACCAGGACAGAAAATATTTGTTAAACAAAACACTAGACTAGGTTCTAAACTTTCACCTAGATATAAAGAGGAAACAGTAAAAAAAAATAATAACACAACAGTAATAACCCAAGCAGGAAGAGTAGCCCATAAAAGTAATATCAAAAATACATAATAATAACGTCCGAAACTTCCTAGATCATTAACATTGTCCGTTATGTCCGAAAAAAAAAAAAAAAAAAAAAAATAAAGAAAATTTTTAATAATAATAATACCATTAATCTACATAGCTTTTGTCCACCTGCAGGTTTCAATCCGATCATAAAGGGATCGGCCCATACCTGTTCAAAAACTCTGTGTGTAAAGCCCAAATGTTTATCATTTCAGAATTTTACTTATATTACTGTGCGTGCCAATGGCATTAGCCACTATGGAAATAACAAACTTCACTGACGCACACACTATTACAATTTACAAAGGAACAGGAAAACTAAGAACATCTTACACAAAACTAATACACATAATTGACATAAATAAAATAGAACAAGAATTACTTAACATAAGATTGCATACAATTCAATCACTAAGATCGAGTTACCTATATTACACCTTAACATACGAAATAACACAAACATTGACTGCACTAAGTACATTAACACCTAAAGATAGACATACTTTTTTTTTTTACTTAACAATTATTTATTTCGCCGGAAACTGTTCAGTCTTTTGAACTCGGCCAGGCGCTTAAAAAAAAGGGAAAGGAGGGATGGATACAAAGTAACCTTAAAGTTAATTAACCTAATATATACATTGACTTAACTTATTATATATATAATATATAAGTATTAATCCTATTAATTAATCCTACGAGTAGGGAGATCGGTGGGATGTATTCGCTTTAGTCTGCGAGATCTTAGTGGCTCAGCTAGGCTCGACGCCAGTGAGTTAGGGTGCGCCTCAATTCTCTCGGCATATCGAGTACTGAGTAGATTTAACTGCTCCTCGACGCGAAGAAGCCGAAGCTCCCTTTCAATTGCACAGGGGGGGCCGGATGCACGCCGAGCAGCAATCGATTGGACAACTCTTATTCTATTTAATTGTGTCTTGGATGCAGTGCCCCAAACTTGGATGGCGTAAGTCCAAGTAGGCGTAATTATGGCTTTAATCAAGAGGGCCTTGGTTTTTATTTCAAGCTTTCTTGACCGCAAGAGCCAGTCGAGCTTTCGCAATTTATTAAGGCACTTGGCTTTGACTGCCGTGATATGGGCCCGCCATGAGAGTGTCCTGTCCAAGTGGACTCCCAAATAGCAGTGGGAGGTAACATTGCTTATGGTCCCACTGTTGAAGTTGAGCCCAGGGCATGTACCTCGTCGGAGGGAGAAAGTCATGGCCGCAGATTTCATCAAGTTGATGGCTATGTTCCATTTGGAGGACCAGAGCTCCATTTTCTGTAGCCATTCCTGTGCTGCATTGGAGGCAGTTTGCAGCGATGTGTGGGACGCTAGCATAGCAGTATCGTCGGCATATGTGGCCATAAGCAGTTTCGCAGCAGAGGTGTCTTCGGCGTTGCTGACGGGAACTGGCATATCAGCAGTGTACAAGTTATACAGGAAGGGTCCGAGTACACTTCCCTGTGGAACCCCTGCGTTGATTGCCAGTACGTTGGATCGTGCGTCTCTGACTGCCACATCAAACGTCCGGTCAGATAGGAAAGACCGCAGAATAGCATAGTGAGGTGCAGGGAGGAGATTTTTGAGCTTGAATAGAAGGCCATCATGCCATACTTTGTCAAAAGCTTGTTTGACATCCAGAAAGACGCCGACGGTGTACAGCTTTTGCTCGAAGCCATGTGTAATGTGCTTGACCAGTCGGTGCACCTGTTCAGGACAGCCGTGTGACTTTCTGAAGCCAAACTGATGTCGCGGTACGTGACCTTCTATTTGTGGCAGATTCAACAATCGAGCAAGGAGGATGCGCTCAAATACCTTGGAGAAAGTTGCTAGGAGGCTGATAGGGCGATATGATTCGATTTGCGTGGGTGGCTTTCCGGGTTTGGGAATCATTATGATTTGCGCGCGCTTCCATTGCTTTGGAAAGTGGGCCAATCGAAACATGGCGTTATAGATCTTGACTAGAGCCATAACTCCTTTGTGTGGTAGGAGTTTGGCCGCTCGATTATCGATGCCATCCTGTCCAGGTGTTTTTTTATTGTTGAGTGCGTTCAATTGAAGAGTCACCTCTCGCGGCGTGGTATGTTTAATGGGGCGAGTCGATTGAAATAGTGGAACTAGACTGATTGAAATTTCATCTCGATGTGTTTCATCGGTTAGCTCAAAGGGCATAAAAGTGGACGCCAGGTGTTCGGCGAAAGCATTTGCTTTGTCGCTGTCCTTTTTGAGCCAGAGGCCACTGTGGCTCATAATGGGTGATTGCGACAGAGGTTGTCTTTTTATGCCCCTTGTGAGTTTCCATATTGAGAAGTCGCTGTTGTTGTCTGGTACAGCTCCTTCCAGCAAGGTGTCGAAATTCTTCTGCCGATTTTTAGCAAGGGTCCGATGCAGCTTGTTGGTTATGCTTGAGAGGAGTTGCTTCACAGCAAGATCGCCTGTCGCAATATATTGCCTTCTGAGGTGTCTCTTCTGTTTGAGAAAAGCACGCGCCTCCAAGCTCAGTATGGGCGCCCTTCTTAGAATTCCGTGATCAGCTTGTGGGAAAGCTGGTGTAGCCTGGCGCGCCGCTTCAAAAATGATCGATGTGAGGGAATCTACATAAGCTTCAAGCTCGTTGGGAGTACCAACAGGGGCGTTGAGCTCGATTGAGGCTTCTATGTGAGCTTTATAGGTCTCAATATTAGCGTTTGGTGGCAGCAATTTTGGTGCTCCTTTGAGATAGACATACTAGATCGATAGATATGATAGGCTCCGCATGGAAATATATTGCCGGAAATCCAGACCATAACGACTTAGTTATGATAACAAACAACCTCAATAACCTAATTACTAATAACAATGATCAAATAATAATTAACAAACAGCTACAGGATAGAATAAATAATTTAACTTCAGTCTCCAATATGCTAACGAATACAATCAAAAAAGATAACGATTTCAGTAACGAAATAGCTACAAGTTTACAGACTCAAGTTAGATTATTAAAAGAAGAAATAGTCAACATTAAATATGCCGTTCACTGGGCAAAATCAAATATTATAAACACACTTCTTCTAAACGAAAACGAATTAAATGAAATCAATAAGAGTTTCCAAAACAGTAATCTAAGCACGTTAACAACAGAAGAAATGTTAGAATTTGTTGATGTCTCAGTACTGCATAACAAAACAGCTATAATTTACATTGTTAAAATTCCACAACTAGAAACTATAACGTACAAAAATATAATTATAAAACCTGTAATAAAAAATAATTCTGTCATCCATATAGAAACTAAAGAAATATTTGTAAACAAATACATTATATTTAAAGTACCCGAAAACTGTAAAACGGCAAATCATGTAAAACTATGCGATAAGAGCAACATTGTTAATTTAAGTAAATCTAAGTGTTTATCTAAGTTAGTGCAGGGAAAGGAAGCGCTGTGTGACTTCAGCAACACGGATCATATAGAAGAAATCGAAGAAATCGACAGAAGCATCATCGTACTCAATAACTTCAACGGCACCATCTACCACAACAATTCAAATATCCAACTACAAGGAACATATCTTATACACTTTTAGAACGACACCATCAAAATCAACAACAAAGAAGCAACGATTATGAGACCTGGAGCACCACTTATCCAGATGACCCCAGTTGAAGCCGAGCGTTTGCACATATTATCACTGGAAGCCCTCCAAGTAATGCACATAAAAAATGTAAAACACCTACAACAACTAACAGCACATTCATCAGTAAATAGAATGGCTATTTACCTTCTCATTGCCATCATTTGCATATTCACGGCAATAGCTAAAATCTGCCTTCGACCAAGAGAGAATATAACTCTTCAGATCAATGACGCACCACAAGTCCTTAACAATAACCTAAAAGTAAACAACAATAGAGCACAACGCAACAACACGCTACCAGAATTTAATAACATTCCGTACTTTTAGTACCACCTTGAGGACAAGTTGGATTTAGAGGAGGGAGAGTTATGGACCCTTACACTCAAGAGCCCACACTACAATAATAACAAACCCAGCAACAATGTTGCTAAAACCAGCAACAATGTTGCCAAATCAAAATAGCTGAAAGCTCATATTTATCTTAAAATTGAGCAATAAATAACCAAAATCAGAATAAGCTGATGTTTCAATATCACAACATTGTGATGCCGAACTATGCAAAACACATAGTATTTTGCAACAATGTTCGGGGAACTGAAAAAATAAACATCTCCAAGTGGGAGGCCCAATAATGCAAGCGCAGCTACTTCAATCACGCCGCTGTGTCAACAATATCGATGACCGATCGAAGCCTCTGCCGCCAACGCTGACGTCGCTGCCAAGCACCCACAGCTAGATTAGGAACTCCGATCACTATTGTAATTTAGTCTTAAGAAGATTCTGAAATAAACCAGTACTTTCCTTAACTGGAACGAACCGTTTATTAATTTATATAAAAAAAAAAAGTCATATTGCTAAAAACAAAAAAAAATGTAGTCCCATACTTTAAGGCTGTATAAATCAGAAATTAAGAAAAATGTTCAGCTTGTTTATAATTTATTACAATTTCATTTGAAGAAAGGCATGAAAATTTGTAGCACAATGACTTAAAATACACAAGAAAAAATTGATTTGGAAATATTATTTTCTCGGAATAATACTGAATCTAGTAATTTAAGCATCAGAACATTACAGTTGTCTTTAGGAGACAACTTGTTGAAGTATACTACAGTAGAAAAACTTAATACAATATCTTACAATTTCAAAATTAATATATTTAAATTATATTAACTACAAAGTTTGTCGGTAGCAAGTACAAATACAAAATGTATAATTAATTAAGTCAATGAGTATGCCCCGACACTTTTACAACCGTCATTGACAACGAAGGCTCTATCAAAAACACTGAGCCCCTCTCTCATAAAATTTCTCACAATCATATACTCTCAGTTGCCGCATATAACTGTGCAATGAAGGAATCTACACCTATAATGCTCAGTATCAAGGTGCGGCGGGTATGTGATGCCAAATTTCTGGGAATTCCTGAACGCATTGATTATACGGTAGGCAACTATATTTTTGTTATGAGCACGTCACAAATGCATTATTTCATACATAAATTTACATATTTTCAAATTTTAATTACATGGCCATTGTAATTTTTAGTCTGGAAGTACTGAGAGCTTGCAGCTGTTCCCTAACGCAAAACAAGATTTATGCAATATATTATGCAGTTCCGAAAATGTAACCATTCAAGCAGTGATTGTACTAAAGGTGAACAAAATAATTTTAATTTGTCTAAATTATACTAAGTATAAAACGTAAACTTGTAGTCTAAAGATATCCTTTGGATGCGACCAGGATATATTTGTGACCGCATATAACTTCCTTCTGGACGCGTCTTATTTCTTAGGGACTACCCAGATGGGGGCATTGTACGGTGACCGTGAAGGTCTGATGATGTTGTCTCGTGACAATTCCTTAAGTTGGCTTCGACTTCATTTTTTAGGGATGCCAGGTATGGATATCGTTTGCTACAGATGGGCTTGTCGGATGAGGTCCTAATAGCGCCTACTCTTCTGGTGGTGTAGGTCAGTTTTTTGTCGGGGTTTGTGAAGAGGTTTTTTTAATTTAATCCTTTGGGTATTGTTCATATGCTCGGTCCTAACTGTGATTTTAATATTATTTACCGATTGAGTTTCCAGTTGCCTGATCTTAATTTGATAGTTCCCGTTGCGTATGGTGCGTAATTTATGTACTTCACCCCATTGAGATTGCTAAGAGTCTTATTATTCGTAGGATTTTTTGGAACTGCAAAGGTGGTGCATCGTTATATCTACCTCGGCCTTGGCTAGGTTCGTAGCAGCCTTGTGGGCTTGGGAACAATGTGAATGACTTTGATTGGTTGGGCCTAGTAGTCAGGTGTTTGGTATAGATGATGTATTGGGGTCTTTTACCGCCATATCTTCAACTGTTGATTCGGTACATGTAAGACGGTCGACTAGACGGCAGCATCCTAGATGCCATTTTGATTTAGTATTAGGGACGAGTTTTTAAACTTGGTGATGATGATTGTGATTATGATTATGGTAATGGTGATGAAGATTTTTTGGAGTTTAAAGCTCGGTGAACTTTTGAGAATTTTAGAGCCTCTGAAATGATGATGAGCAAATGAGCTTTTTAGATCAATTTAAGCTAGCACAGACAACGTTATAAGGGGACAGACGGGGTTGAGGCTGCATATCAAAGTGTCTGGTTTTTGAGATTTTAACGTTGCACCACGATAGGTGTTCCTGGCAGCAGGATTTTTTCGGAAAGGAATTGACGGTCGGCAAAATTGTGGATATTATGGTGCAGGAAGTCGGAAACCCAGTACTGGCCCTTGAACCTGACAATGGCTCATTTAAACGTAGACCTCCGTGGGGTCTTGGAAGAAATGAACAACAGAATAAGTCAGCTCACGTCGGCTTTTGAGTCTCAGCGTCATGTAACCAGATATACAAAGGGCACGGTGCAGAGTTCTCTTCCCTTATTAGCAGAGCTATCGAGCTCCATGATGACAACACCAAAACATGAGGTAAGTATTCAGACGTACGCTACAGAAAGCGGTAAACGTGCGCCAGTTCCTAAACCTAGGGCAGAAGCTTCTGGGAGGCTCCCAGCGTCCACAAAAAAAAATGAACCAACCCATTGCCACCTATGCAACTGTGGCCTTCCATGTAGCGATAACGTAGATTGGAACCAAATAACGTAAGGCTTCACGTGCCCGATTTACAAAGAAATCCAACAAGGTGGCAGGAAGACAAAGCGCCGTGCAGAACGTTGACCACTTAGCGACTGCACAAAGTTCCTTTGCACAGACCGCAGTGGCACTCAACGTGAACGTAATGCTTCTAAGCGAATCCTACCTTCTTAAAGGGGGCCCTCGAACATGATCCTAGACGCATCAAGGAAGATAGCAATCCTATGCTGTGAAGACGTCAGCTATCAACACTCAGACCTCACACAAATTTTTTTTTTTTTTTTTAACAGTGCGTGAATGCAGTTCATTTAAGATCTGCACGTTGGACAATAATTAAATTTTTGGGCATTAGCAATAATGCGCAGGGCTTTGTTCTGCATCCTCTGTATTTGCAGACTATTGCTAAGACACGCAGTGCCCCAAAGATGAATTCCATAGGCCCAAATGGGCTTAATTATGACTTTATACACTAATAGTTTAGTGCTGAGTGGGAGACTAGATCCTATACCAATCAGCCAGTAAAAACGCTTGAGCTTGCTTTCTCTTGAACAAGATGTGGTCTCTCCAAGTGAGACGGCGGTCCAAAATCATGCCAAGGTATTTGGGAGTAATACATTCTGGAATAACTGCACCGTCCAGATGGACAGGTGAGCAGCGGCCAGGTCTCAAGGAGAACGTAGAATGCGTTAATTTGTCTGGGTTGACGACTATGTTCCACCTTGTCAGCCATGAGTTGAGTAGATCAAGTTGCCTTTGCATAATTTCAGAGGCCTCACTAGAAGAGCTGGCAAAGGTTAAGAAAGCGCTGTCATTTGCGTAAGTGGCGGTAAACAACCGATCATTTGAGGGGCGTGGCATATCTTCTGCATAGATAGAGTAGAGTAAGGGCCCAAGCCTATTTCCTTGGGGGACTCCAGCTCTAATTGCTCTGTCCGTTGAAATGGCTTCCGTACACCTGACGTAGAAGAATCTATCCTTCAAGTAGGATTTCAGCAGGGCGAAGAATGCATCGGGTAGGATACTCTTTAGTTTTAGAAAAAGGCCAACGTACCAGACTCTATCAAATGCTTCCTTAATGTCAAGCATTACTTCTCCTCGAAGGCCTTCAGTATCCGATCAACTATTCGACGGCATCGCTTAGGAGTCCCGTGGAAACGCCTGAAGCCAAACTTGTAACTAGGGATCGACCTAGTCTTGTCCAGTACCGGCAATATTCTGCTCAGAAATACTCTTTTGAGTATTTTGGAGAGTATCATTAAGCTGATCGGACGATAAGATGCGAGATTGGCTTCGGGTTTTCCTGATTTATGAATCAGAATAATTTCGGCACGTTTCCATATCTTCGGAAAGTGGTCGATTTGTAGGCATTTGTTGAATATGCTTGCGAGCAGTTGTGTGCACTGGGCCGGAAGCATTTTGACTGATGTGGCGTTAATCCCATCGTGTCTTAAATTTTTGATTCAGATCTAATTTGTCATAATGGCGCAGAATGTTCAAAATAATAATGTGCGGAATACCCATAGTCAACAACATCCCCATAATAATGGGAAGAATCCGAGGCCTATGAGGCCTAGAGATTACCAGAGAATGTTTGAATACAACGAAGGTCGAGCAGCCGGAGGAAGTTGAGCGGAATTATCAAAGCCAACTTTTGATTACAACTACGCGGTGAACAAGCTCCAACAACAGCCAACAACAGAAACAGACAGGCAGACCACGTAATTCAAAATTCCAACGCGGCCCAAAACCAACAAAAATTGTTGAGGAACAGGGACGACGGTATGAGCCGATGTATGACGGGCCCTATTCGGCAACTACCCCAGTCACTACACGATTAGGACATAATCTAGACTATAGCGGATATATGGTTCTAATTCATGAATATTACACGATGATATCAGCCTGAAATCCAAGGCTTTATCGTGAGTTACCTTTCTGTATGTTCCAGCATACAATGGTCGGCGCTTTTCACTGTAGCATAGCCCAGATGCAAAAGTATGAATTATCCGACCCCAAGGTACAACAATTTTCCGATCCGATAGCTGTTTTCGGCGGAAAGGACTTCAAAATACAAAAAATAGTATTCGCAGAGTATCTTGATTCAATATGTACGGCGGTTACCCCTACTGGTGAAAAGATACTTGTAAACTTTTCGGAAATAACTCTGCCCCAAGGACCAATCGCTGAAGAAGCGAACTTTGCCGCAGCAGAGTCGGGTACGTTTGGAATTTCAATTGCACAAAATCATAATGTGTATGAATGCTACCCATCACCTTACATTACAAGGAGGTTAATTGAACAGACAATCACAGCTAATGAACGGCGTGATTTTGGAGGTTGGAATCCATTTCCAGAAGGATGGCTACCTGCACAGTCTGTCGTAAACCAAAACTTGCTCGGATACCACCAGCCAGCAACACTTCAACCTGACTCACTATCTAAACTACAACACTGCCACTTTGACAGTGATGAAACTATACTGGGACGTGTAGCTTACTCCCCATATTGCGTAGAAAGTGTAGTCCTACATCTCAGCCGTATCACACAGATTGAAATGGTCGACTTCGAACCTAAAGGTAAGACGTCAATGGATGTCTTTGGGTATAAGGAAAACAACCAAGAAGTTGATCCAGAAAAAAAAAAATGGACGGACGTTTTAGCAGACGGATATTTCGCAGTGTTTAGAAAGTAATTCTATTAATAGATTAAAACAATCAGAGAGAGCGCGCGTATATACCGATAAGCGCAGCACGTGGTTCACGGCTGCAGTTTGTTGTTGCAGCAGCGGTTTATACTCTCTGTGTTGGGAGAGCGCTCAGGTGAGTTTTTGTTGTTGCTCTTCGGTTTTGCTGTCCTATTGGCTGAGCGCCGTGAGCAAAGCAAATTTTAGAGATAAGGAATTTTTGTCAGGCAGGGGCTTAGTTTATTTTTTGAAAAAAAAAGGGTAAAGTAGTATTTTAATAATAATATATAAAATTTATTATTTAAGTTTTTTGGTAGGCTAAAGATGAGCGAGACGAGTGACACCAGCGTCGGCATCGACGTCAGGACGCGCCCTAAGAAGCGTGCAAGGGACGCGCTGCGAAGGGTGACTCTTTGAAGACCCCCGTCACAGATGACGCCCTTGCTGGTAAGCGTTTCGCCAGGAGCCCTCGCAGTGGCGGCGGTGTTGGCAGAGACGCCGACGAGGGGGATACAACAGGGGGTTCTAAGGGGAACCCGAAGGTTGCTGCTGCGAAGAGCGCAACTGCTGCTGACCCGAAGGTGGTGTCTGCTGCCCCCCTTTGGAGGTGCCTTCTAGTGGCGCCCCTGGTGGGCAGCAAGTGGCTGCAAACTCGCGCAGTAGCGTCGATACCCGAGGGGGCCTTGAGGGAAGAAAAAATGCTGCCCTCCTGGCTGAGCTGGTTACAGCTGCCACTGCAGTTGGCGCCAGTTAAACTGCTTGTAGCGCTGCCAAGCGGTCGGCAAAGACTCCCATTGAAGCTGAGTCGTCGCTTCAAGAGATGCAAGCTGAGGTCATGGAGGTGGTCCTGCACTCTTGTTTGGAGCCAGCCAACGCTGCAAGGGTGTTGCGGTGCCTCATGGCTATGTCCATGAGGATCGCGACGCTTGAGGAGCGTTGTGCAATTGGCGCAAGCTCGAGGCTGCCTTCAATTTACCCACAGGCTGCCTTCCCGGTGCTTGCTCCGCCGGTCGAGGTTGCTGCTGCTACAGTTGGCCCCACTGCTGCTCCTTGCTTGAGAAAGCCAGTGGACCCATGGTCAGCAGTTGTGACCAGTAGTGACCCGACACTCACGGGGAAGCAAGTGGCCGGGAAGGTCAGGAGCGATGTGGCACCGGCACTTGCGGTCCGTGTGCATGAGGTGCCTGAGCTTAAGAGGGGCGGGGCGGTCATTCGTACTCCGTCCGCCAAGGAGATGACTAGGGTTGTAAAAATCCCAGTCTTCTCCAAGGTTGGGCTGAGTGTGGAGCAGACCAAGGAGCTTAGACTGAAGGTTAGTGTCTTCGATGTAAACAATTTTGTATGAAAACAATTTTAAAGAGGACTTGTCGCCTGCAGCGTTCAAGAAGAGCGTCCACCTGGAGACAACACCGTGGTCTGTCACGGCTGGCGCAACAATCAATCTGACGTTGCAAGCCGATGACAAAGCGTTGACCATACTTGAGCGTACAGGAAGAGTGTACGTCAAGTGGTTTTCATACCGTTGTCGACCA